>CAUYQG010201436.1:0-82832 GCA_963574415.1 Tarsius wallacei | reverse complement strand
ATATTGTCATGTAGGCTTTGATCTATTTTTTACCCATTTTTAATGCTTTTTGTTGTTGTTACTTAGTTTTTATTTCTCTGCAATCCAACTAGACATGGAAGGGAATAAGGAAAAATATGGAACCCAAAGAATTGTAGCAAGAGCACAAAGATTATAGGGATTCTGTAAGCAAATGGGATGGAGGGGTGCTCTCCTGAGCTACAGAAGGAATGATCTGGTAGTTTAAAACAAAACAAGTCAAATGTACTACAGTTGTCCACAGTCAGCAATGGTGATCTTGCTGGTCTCGCCATTCTTGGACCCAAAGCCCTCTGTGGCTTGCACAACATTCATGCCCCCTTTCACCTTGCCAAAAACCACATTGCCATCCAACCATTCAGTCCTAGTAGTGCAGATGAAAAACCGGGAACCGTTTGTGTTGGGTCCAGCATTTGCCATGGACAAGATGCCGGGACCTGTATGCTTCAAGATGAAGTGCTCATCCAATTTCTCCCCACAGATGGACTTGTTGCCAGTGCCATTATGGCGTGTAAAGTCACCACCCTGGCACACAAACCTTGGAGTAATTCTGTGAAAGCAGGAACCCTTATAACCAAATGCTTTCTCTCCAGTGCTCAGAGCACGAAAGTTTTCTGCTGTCTTTGGAACTTTGTCTGCAAATAGCTCAAAGGAGACGCGGACCAAGGGATCACCGTCGACGGCGATGTCGAAGAACTCGGTGGGGTTGACCATGACTGATGGGAAAAGGCTCAAGGTGGTAGCGTCTGCCGACCTTGTTTCTAAATCCAAAGCAATATGGAATAAGTGTCTTAGTAAAATATTTTTTAAAAATATACATATAAGGTTGTATTATTCCCTTGGGTCTCTGTTCTTTGTATGAGACACATAATTTTAGCTCCTTGGCATATCTTGAGTTCCATGCTATGAGGATCTGGCCTACAGCTTACACAGACAATGGCTGATTTTAGTACTTCCTCCCAACCCCAGAAGCTGATAAGGAGGGACTGTGGCACATGCTTTAGCTCATAGGAGGAATACAGCATCAGCTTCTAGTTCCGCAAAAATCATAAAACCAACCCAAACTCTGATCTGATCACTATACGTTATATGTATCAAAATGTGACTATGTACCCCCATAAAAATGTACAATTATTATGTGTCAATTTAAAATTGTTTTAATTAAAAAAAGAAAGAAAAGCTATTCAGAGTTACTGAGTTCAGGATCTGTAGAGTGTGTATGTTATCTTGCCAAAATATAATGTCCATTTTCTTCTTGGCTGGATTCTAGAGGTTGAGTGGCAAATCAAATACTGATAGAATAATTTCTTGGGGAGGTTCTAGTGGTCTCCCAGGCCACAATGGGGCCTCATCTCTGACTGATACATAAATAATATTCTTATTGGAACATTTTTTCCTCTTGGTTAAAAATGATGGATCTTCGGGTGGTTAGGAATGCTATTTTTGCTCTTGGCAAATATGTTAAGAGGAAAAGTTGACTCACTTGATCCAGAGGGAAAGGACTAGGTCAAATTCTAAAATCAAAGCCCAGGCTCTTAGCAGCCTAGGCAGTAGGCAGGCACAGACAAGAAACGTATTCCCTTCACAATTTGACCTATGTTTGGAGCTATCTAGCAAGTTGGGAACTGTGCATCAAAACCAGGTGGTCCCCAAGATACCCAGCCATGGCTACTAGAACATAGCCAACTTGAACAGCCAACTTCCTCCTCAGCTATGTGAGCTCCTGTGGCTCCAACCAGAATTCAAGGGCCTGGGCCCACTGCAGGACTCTGAGGGGCATGGGTGGGTACACTGGTGGAGTTTCTGCAGAACAGGGTATGCCATCTGCAGAAGACCATGAATTCCTTAGATGCTCCCTCACCTCAGATCTTGGATATTTGCATTCACTGTCGAGCAGTTTCTCAACTAGAGACTGAAGAATTTAGAAGCAAATTGTAATAACGGGGTTACCCATAGCTGGGGGCCCTTGAGGTGCCTGTGGGGTTGGGGGAAGGGTGGCAGAAGACAGGAAGAATTGGGTATTTATTGAACGCAGCCTACCACAGCCTGACTTCCTTCACTCTGTCCCTGATATCTCACCTCTGTCTTCTCCATGCTGGGCTCAAGCCAGCAGATCTAGCTTTATCTCTGGGGTGGGAGTGGAGGCTGAGGAAGGGACTGAAGTGGGCACAGAGGTGCTTAGTATATATGTGGTGATTGCCAAGGAAAGTTTCAGGGAAAGAAGGGAAACACAGGAGGTCAAGACCGAAGGGAGATTGAACTGGTAGAACCAGGGCCTTTCCCGGCCTCATTGATGTGGGCTGCCGTGCCCAGTGGCAGGTGTGTAGCTCACAGCCACCAGAACAACAATGTTCAGGCCCAGACTTTCAGGTACATGTGGCTGGACGCACTGTGTCACCATTAGCTAGATAAGTGCTTAGTAGGTCTTCTTTTTAAAAAATGGATTCTTGACAGGGCACAGTGGTCCACACCTGTAACCTCAGCACTTTGGGAGGTTAAGGTGGGAGGATTCGTTTGAGCCCAGGAGTTCAAGACCAGCCTGGGTAACATAGCAAGACCTCATCTCTACCCCCCACCAAAAAAAAAAAAAAAAATTAGTCAGGTGTGGTAGTGTGTGCCTGTAGTCCCAGCTACTCGGGAGGCTGAGATAAAAGGATAGCCCAGGAGGTCCAGGCTGTGGTGAACTGTGATCGTGCCACTGTACTCCAGCCTGGGTGACAGAGTGAGACCGTGACTAAAACAAACAAACAAACAAACAAATAAATAAAAGATTCTTAATTACACCATGTTATATAGTCATAGATACCCATTATACAAATTTAAACATTACAGATCAGGCTAAGGTCTGCTGGATCATCATCTAGGATGCTGTTCCCCTCCACAGAGATAACCCATGTTACTACATTTTCCTGAATCTTCTCCTGTATGTTTACATACATATACATGTAACCATAGAAAACATATAGTGTTGTTCTGTGTAGTTGGGGTTGTTAACACATATGGTATCAGTACACATTTACGTACATGTAGAGATAGCAATAGAAAATATCAGTACAATTCTGTGGGTGGGGGCCGTTTACATACATGGTATTCTTCTATAATTTTATGACTTTTTTAATGCTTAAAAATGCTTTTACAGGCTTCTACGTCTGTGCCCTTAGATTTCATACCTTTTAACTGCTAATTCTTTAGGTGTTCTTCTGCCTTGCAAGCTTGAATTCAGTGTCCTCCGTCCCTCTACACACATGCTGAGTGGAGACAGCGTGGCTTTAGATTGTATTTGGTCCCTGAAGAGTGCCCAGAGGAGCCAAGCTGGGCCCTGCTTCCAAAGCCCCTGAGCACGTTCCTCCCAGATTGCACACCCCACTTTCGTGGTCTTTGCTTTCAGTAGAAAACCCTTTGGACAGCTCGGGTTTGTGCCTAAGTCTGGAAAGCCCTACATGGAGTCTGATGACCTGTGACAAAGAGGCAGTGATGCCCGTCAGTCGAGGAAACACAGCTCTCCTGTTTTGTTTTACTGTACTTTTTATTTGCCCACAGCCTGCCAACAAGGCCAACTCTCGAAACAGCGTGCCATTCTTTTTCACACAGAACCTGAGCTGGTAGAGGTGGCAGTTAAGAGGCTGGAAATGCCAGCAAGGGTTTTGCCGGTGGTCAGCTTTGTTTACAGGCCTGGATGTTTGTGTTTTGTGGAAGTTTTCGTGGGGGCCAGTGGACTGGCCAGTAAGAAGGTTTGAAACCACCAGGGAAGCTTTTTCTTTGCTGGTGAATTTTTCTGGAATGCATGGAGTGTATATATTCAGATTTATATATATCTTGGCAGTGAAACAAATTACATCCTGGAATAGGCCCCTAAGGAAATAAACCTACAAACTGCACCGTTTTACTCTAGCTAGTACTTTGGGGAAAAGACGGAGAAGATATTTAGATACTTCATTTTCTACTGAGTTTAGGAAAACATTTTTTCTTAATATTAATATCTGTTGATTTCGTGCCTCTCTTTTCAACATATTTTAAATGTGGTACGTAATAGTGTATTTATAAACATAGCTATTCAATGTAGGGTTTAATAATTCAAAAGAAAACAGTTCTTTTTACATGGGGTCAGAGTCTCTGATGCAAACAAGAGCCTGCTGTCTCAGAAAAGGTAACATTAATTTTTATAAGAATTATATAGCATTTTTCAACTAAGAAAGTTGACTAAAGTTGCATAATATATTTACATTTATAATAACAAGGTTGACACTAGCAGTGTGCAGCTAAACCCAAGAGCAGTAAAGTCAGCAGCAAACTCTCACTTTGAAAATCTGCTACAGGGCTGGTGTGATGGCTCATGCCTACAATCCCAGCATTTCAGGAGGCTGAGGCGGAAGGAACACTTAAGACCAGGATTGGAGACCAGCGGGAGCAACATGATGCGACCCTATCTCTAAATGAATGAATGAATGTTTAATTACTTAAATTTAAATTTACATGTGTGTTAAAACCCCATGTAAGTAAAAAGAAATAAGTAGAAAATATTTAAAGTGCGTTCAGTGTCAATGAAGGTGAACTGTGGTATGCGTTTGGAAAATAATTTATTTGAAAAACTTTCTCTAAGACATTTCTACCATGACAAGTAGAATCACCCTCCCTCGCTTCTTCCTTTTGTGATGGACAATTAGGAAGCCTGTTCTTCAAAGTTTTTCTTGGTTTTTCCTTTTTTTCTTCTAGGGACGGAAAATAAAATCCTCAGATTTGGTTGCTAAATTACTCATCTTGGCAATAACTTTTCATTTCTAGTTAGTAGTTACCGGTAGAAGTCTTTCCTTCTTTTCGTTTTGTTGTTATTTCTTTTCCTATTGCTCTCTTTTGGGTTCCCTGACCTGTAATATTCATAATAAACTTTACGTGGCTTCCCGCAGCTGCCTAGCTCTTGGACCCAATGTCTTTGATCACTTAGGATCAGCTTTTTTAATCTTTTCTTGCTCTCTTTGTAGACACATTGCCACTGTGAGTTAATAAAAGTCTGATTCTTCTGCACATGACGGATCACAGAGGCCGCTGTAAAAGCCTGGAATTTAAGTCTTTTACTTGTGCTGTGGGCAATGAGGTCTTAAAGATTATGCTTTCCATGCAGTAAAGCAATGGCAGAGCTTCTTGTGGTTATTACAAATTATGTCTTTCATTTCCTGAGAGCACCGGCGCCTGCGTTGGCCATGTTACAACTTTCCAGCAGTAGTAACTAGAAACGCCCACCAATGGTACATTTCTGAGAGGATGAGAGTCAGTAAGCACAAAAACTGTGATTTTGATGATGGGTGGCAGTTATGATCTGTTTTTGTTCTAGTCTTACCAGGAAAGTTTAGGGAAGATTCTTTCAGAACCATGAATCGCATGGCAGTGATGGAACCCAGTGGGTGCATATGGGGTCTTTTTGAAAGATGACATTCCGTAAAATTCTGTTGAGGGTTTGTAGCATTCATTCATTCATTCATTTATAGAAGGGGTCTCACCATGTTGCCTCATTCCTAGCTTCAAGCAACCTCCCACCTCAGCCCCCCAAAGTCCTGGGATTATAGGTAAGAGCCACTGTATCAGGTCTCGTAGTAGACTTTCAAAGTGAGGGTTTGTAGCTGACTTTACTGCTATTGGGTTTAACTGCATACTGATAGTGCCAGCTTTGTAATTGTAAGTGTAAATATATTATGTAATTTAAGTCAATCTTAGTTGAAAAATGCTATGTAATTCTCATAAAAATTAATGTCACCTTTTCTGAGCCAGTAGGCTCTTTTTTGCATCAAAGACTCTGGCCCCATGAACAATGGCTATTTTCTTTTTAATTAGATCGTGCCTTTGAAGTTTGCCGTTAAACATGAAGACTTTAAAAATTCAAGCTTACTGATTACAAATATGCCCAGGGTTGATAAATCATTTAGAATGGACTGCCTGAACCCGCAGGTTCAAGACCAGCCCAGGCAACTTGTCAAGACCCTGTCTCTACAATAAATCAAAAATTAGCTGAGCATGGTAGCGTGCACCTGTAGTTCCGGCTACTTGGAGAGCTGAGGTGAAAGGATCGCCAGAGCCCCACAGGTCGACTCTGGGGTGGGGGTGAGTGTGCCACTACACTCCAGCCTGGGTGACAGAGTGAGATTTCAACCCAAATAATAATAATAATAATAATAATAATAATAATATAGGTAGATATAGATGCACATTTTTATCCTAAATAAATCACTAACAAATCAAATCCAACAGTATATTGAATGTACATTATGAACAAGTAGGGTTATTCAAATAATTTTAAAATGGCATTACATTAGGAAATTTATTTAACATCTCACATTAGTGGATTGAAATGTTGTCATTGGCTCAGTAAACCTGTATCTCCTCCTGCCAGGCAGACATCTAGACTACATTTCTGTCTTCCTTGCTGTGAGGTATGGATTTGTGCCTGAGTTCTGGCAAATGAAATATAGCTGGAAACGTGTGCTACTTCCAACTCTGGCCCATGACACTTTTCTCTGTGCAGTCACTTTCTCTTTTCCTCAGTGAGGATTGGCAGAGCCCCAAGATGGAAGTGGTCGTTGCTTGAGTTTGGAAGGCTATCCCAAGAACATTTGCACTTGTCACATGAATGATGAGTTCCTTAAGCAACTAAGAGTTTGGGGATTGTTTGTTATAGCAGTTAGCCTCATATACTGTCTAATCCTGATACCAAAAAGGCATTTGATAAAATTCAGTACCTCCTACTGCTTATTTTTAAAAATTGTAAAATGGAACAGGACTCTTAATTAGCTCATTAAAAATACCTATCTTATATCAAATGCCAACATTATTCTCTGTGACAAATAGGCATATTCATTAAAATAAAGAAATAAGATAAGAAAGCCTAATGTTCTAGCTAACATATGATAAATGAAATTGCTACTATTATTAGATGCAAAAACCATCCACCTGGAAAATCCAGGAAAAATTAACTGCAAAATTATTAGTGTGACTGGGGCTTTAATAAAGTCATCTGCTACAAAATAAATATTACAAATTAATGTTTTCTATATGACCTTTAAAAAGGAAGTTATACATCTTCAAACGCAGTATAAATGAAAGAACCATAGAACAGAAAGACACTATGAAAAAAGAAGAAAAATGTTAAAAATGCTCTGTGATATTAAAAAATGATAGCCAAAACAAAAATTCAATAGAAATTTAAAAAATAAGTTTGATTTTTTTTTTTTAGAAAGAGAAGAAAAATTCAAAGAGATGGGCCAAAGGAGAGGAGTGATGAGAAAATTAAAATCTCTGTCCAGGAGGCCCAACATCTGACTAAAACGAGTTCCAGTGAGAAAAACCAAGCAGAAAGAAGAAAATCACCACACATATAGTTAAAAAGCATTTAACTGCATTGAATGACTGAGCTAAAGAGTTAAACTTATGAGGTCTGGCAATTAAGTTCGTGAACTCATCCTAGAAAAAGTGCTACATACCTCATTGCTGAATATCACTATAGTCACTTTGAAGTACTCCCTTGGGAAATTATGCGCTGATGCCAGTGCCTAGTCCACCATCAAAGCAATTTTGGAACTCTTTTTCTGGAATGGCTATCAGCGCTGTCATTGTATTACCTCTGATGTCCTGAATGTCATCAAAATGTCTGTATTTCAATATTTCCTTTCCTTTATTTTTGGGTAAAGAAAAATGTCTTCGGGGGCCAGATCAGGTGAGTAGGGATGGTGATCCAATACAGTTATTTCTTTATTGGCTAAAAACTTCCTCACAGACAGTGCTGTGTGAGTTGGTTCATCGTCATGATGTAAGAGCTCCTTTGGGACCATTTTTGCACACACCTTTCTCATGCCAAGATTTTCGTGTTTGATTTTCCTGTTTCTGTATCAATGTTTATTTGGCATGCTATGCTTCTCACAGTCAGGGGATGATTTTGACACACAATTCAACAAATTTTTGCACTGTTTTCATTAGTTCTGCTCATTACTGGTCATCCTGACCTCTTTTCATCAGTGATGCTTTTTCTCCCCTCAGAAAAATGTTTAATCCATTTGGACACTGCCATTTTCTTCATGGCATTATTTCCCCCAAACTTGGACTAACATGTCCGTGATTTCACTTCCACTCTTGCCAAGTTTAACAAGAAATTGAATGCTTGTTCATTGCTCTAATTCAAACTCCGACATTCTTGCGACGGCATAAAAAAACATGCAACAATAATGAATGCCACTCAGCAAGACACCATCAACACAAACACAGCTGTGAGACTCTGATATACCGAAGTTATGAAACCTTATGGAGTTATTTGTACAGCGCTGCCAACATAGTGTGTAGTGGCAAGTTTGTAAACTTAATTGTCAGGCCCTGTAAGCTCATGCTTTATTCAGAGTTCCTTATTTTTTTTCTTTTCATCTAATGTGCTTTTTCTTTCCCATGATATCACATTTCATGTAATTGTCCTGTCTCCTTGAGCTCCTCTTGGCTGTGACAGTTTCTCAAATTTTCCTTGTTTTTAATGATCTTGACTCCTTTTAAGGAGTACTGGTTAGGCATTTTGTAAACCATCCACCTGTAGGGATTTATCTGAGACTTCTCGCATGTCTAGAGTGAGGTTATGGGCTTTGTGAAGATCACAGAGGTAAACTGCCATTTTCATTACATCATAAGAAGGGTCCTTATCATCAGTATGACTTATCACTGTTGACTTAGACCTTGATCATCTTCTGAATAGTGCCTCTGGCTGAGATTGTGTTTGTCAGGTTTCTCCACTGTAAAAGTTACTCTCCCTATACCCCCTGCACTCTGTACACTGTAAAAGTTACTCTCCCTATACCCCCCTGTACTCTGGAAGGAAACTGTTATGTGCTGCCCAAGAACATAGAGAGGAGAGTTATGCTCCACATCGAGGGTGAATTATCTACATCAATCAGTTGGATAAACACCTAGGAGAGAAACTGCTGGCTCAATTGCTGCCAACTGTTCTCCAAAATGGTTGTACCACTTGGCATTGTCACCAGCCATGAATGACTTCCTGTTGATCTGCTCCCACACCAAAAATTGGTGAGCCGGCCACAGTGGCTTGTGCCCATAATCCCAGCACTTTGAGAGGTTGAGGCTGGAGGATCACCTAAGCCCAGTGAGCCATGATTGTGCCACCGCACTTCAGCCTGGGTGACAGAGCAAGAACCTGTATAAAAACATGAATAAATAAAAACTGGTATTGTCGGGTTTTTTGGATTTTAACCACTTTAATAGGTATTAGCATCTTATTGTTGCTTTCCTTACTGATTTTTTTTTTTAAGTTACATGACGTATGGCTGGTAACTCAGGGGTTTTGTGGATCCTTTTCTGTTGTTTGTGCTAATTCACTTTTTGATAAACAAAAAAAATTGCCTTTTTTTCCCATGTCTCTTTGATCATGGACATTGTATTTTTAAAAAGTACTTGTAGAGTACATAGAATAACATTTTCTTACACCAGATATTTTCATTTGCTTCTACCTGGGGTCTGAGGGTACTACTAATCCAGATCTAGCTTAATCTAGTTTCAGGGTTTGAGTTTTTTCTAATCCACCCAGACAACTTGAAGCAGGATGCTTTAGATACAGCTCTCACTTTACCCTAGGATCCAACCCTCTGAGTTCACAATTCTATGTGTAGGATGGTTGCAGACTCCCCTGCCCTTGATCTCCAGCCCTTTCCACTTCTGTCTCCCTTCCCAAATCATCAAATGTTCCCTGAGCAAAAGAAGCTCCAAATGTTGGGCCTGGCGGTGTGAGTTTTTCTCTTCTTCCAGATCTTAACTTGGCAATTCCTCACTATCTTGTTAGTGTTAATGTTTGGGGGATAATATTGTTTTATCCATATATTTTAGCTTCCTTTCTGAGGAGGTTTGTCCGAATGACCTAGTCCACTATCAGGAGCGAAAGCAGTCTTGGGTTCCCTCTGCTCCAGCATCTCCCCCAGGTCTCCCTCTGGCTTTAAAAGTTATAGTAGTAGACGGCCACCACAGCCTCAACCTGTTGGGCTCAGGTGATCCTCCCACCTCAGTCTTCCAAATAGCTGGAACTACAGGCATGTGTCATCACACCCGGCTAATTTTTGTTGATTTATTGTACAGATGAGTTCTTGCCAAGTTGCCCAAGCTAGTCTTGAACTCGTGGGCTCAGGCAATCCTCTCATCTCCGTCTCCCAAAGTGCTGGTATAATAGGCATGAGCCACTGCGTCCAGTCTTCCCCTTTTTTCCATCATTCTTTAGGCTATCTCTTTCTCACTTTCTTCTCCTTTTCTCTTGGTCCTTCTGCTGTGTTCTTTATTTTAGAATTGTCAGTACTTTTCATTTTTATAAGTTCTCTTTTCAAGCCACTTTATAATTCTGTATACAAATCATTTAGTTTATGTCGTCTCTGTTAAATCAAATACTGACCAATTTGTGGGTCTTTTTGTGCTATCTCTTCAAAAACAAAAACTTCTGCTCATGATACCTGTTTCTTTATGGGTTGTGGTTTTGGACTCTGAATTCATGTTTCTGGGGTTGTAAGCCTAAGGATTCTTTGAGGCTGAGGTTAAAATTGAGTTTTCCAGGAGAGTATTAGAATTTACTTCTGCAAGTTGTTTGGAGACACTATAAACCATAGGACCAGATTAAATTATTCACTTGAGGTTTATTGTATTCACAGATAGACTGAATTTGGGCCTCTAAGCCAAATGGTTTATTAGAGATTCTCAGGGTAGCCATTTTTTTTTTGTTGTTTTAAATCCCCCCTCTTTACTGGGCTCTAAGGCCAAGATAGATGTGTTTCCTTAAAGTAAATAAATAAATAAAAGTTATAGTAAACACTTTAGTTTTGGAGAGAAAGCATAACAAAAAACAAGTGTTCTATCTTCTCTTTCTGCACTTAAAAAGAAGCTTTTGAATTATTAGTCATGGCATCACTAATCTGAAAAATTACAACACTCTTGGGCCAGGGCTATGACACTTAACCACAGGACACTCACACTCTCTTAGCCAAAGAAAATTTTATTAATTAAAAGATCACACAAAACAAAGTTTTTGAGTACAAAGTTATCTGTTTAAAAATGTGGAAAAGTTAATATTTACAACATCCCCCATACAGTACATGATAATTTCTTTATGCTTTAATAGAATGATAGAGAAAAAACTACAAGCAAAATGTCAAATAGAGAGAAAACCAAAGGCATCAGGAAACTTTGTTCAAAGAATAATACTTAATGGGGAAAAAATAAGAAAATTCCTTAATATTTTAAAGTATGTTGTATAAAATTTTTGTTTATCAGGACTACATTTTTTCCATTTGATTGGCACTAATATGGCTATCACATTTTTGAATATTCTGCATAATCCTACTGAGCTGCACAAAGGAATTCCACAACGTCTGAGAAAGATACTGTACAATAATAAAAAGTGTAGCATTCTAAATGTTAGAAAACAAAAGAAAAGCATAAGCAACTGTAAATGGTTGTAATACAATCTTGGGTGGTCATGAAACATTAAAGAAAAAAGGAAGTCAATTGCACTTGGCTTAATTTATAAAAGACTAACTAACATTTTATCTACTAATCCTCCAGGACATTTTATTTTAAAATGTAGAAGGATCAGCAAGCAGCATAATACAATCAAACTGGACGCTTTCAGGAAGCACCTTATTTCAGTTGCATAATAGGTCTGTGAAATTCCTAAAATAACAGGACTATATAAAATTCACACATTTTAAATGGGAAGCAAAAGTGGGTTTTTTTCAGCTGGGCTCAGTGGCTCAGCCTGTAATCCCAACACTTTGGGAGGCCGAGGCAAGTGGATTGCCTGAGTCCGTGGGTTCAAGACCAGACCAGGCAACTTGGTGAAACCTCGCCTCTACAACAAAAATAAAAAAAATTAGCCAGGTGTGGTAGTACACGCCTGTAGTTCCAGCTACTTGGAAGGCTGAAGCAGAAGGATTGTCGGAGCCCAGCAGGTTGACACTGGGGTGGCCATGAACGTGCCACTGCACTCCAGCCTGGGCGACAGAGTGAGACTCCAACTCAAAAAAAAAAAAGAAAAAAAAAGTAAGTGGGTTTTTAAAGCTTAATTCCTATTATAAAACTTTATGGTGTGTCAAATATCTTTTATACTATAAAACAATTCTATTTTACAATTGTCTTAGAAATTCAGTGTAAAAGCTACCAAAGTGCTACAATATCAGAATAACATAAGTAAAAATATTTCAATAGAATTTTCAGGATTTCCACAAAAATTCAAATACATATAAGCTTATCTTCAAATAGATATAAAAGATACAAGGGTAAGTTTTAAATACTTCAACAAAGAACAATTTTGATTTTATATCAAAAAAGTGAAACAGCATAGTACATCTTAAAATACTTTAAAAAAGAATAGAATCTTCATAAATAGAAAAGGAAGATTCCACTAACTCTATCCTCCCACACAACTTAAAAAATATTACAAACCTGCACATTTCTAGTTTCAGGTATACTGTTGTCATTAACCTTTGTGTGAAATGAACTGTATTATTCTTGAAATCTATTATTTCCAGGATAACAGTAGGCAATGCAACTCTAAGTGCAAAAGAACATAACAGGGATTTTTATAAAACAGTGCATAGGTCACTTCCAGTGTAATACAAATTTGCTTCTAAGTAACAGGATAAATGTTTTCAAGCATCTGAATGACTCCCAGCTTGCTGCTCTTTTCTCCCTCCTGAAGCCGAGTGAACAAGCAGAGATGTGGAGCCTCTGAGGCTGCTTGGTTCTGAAGAACTGGGGGCCTGCAAATTGTTGCTCTGCACCAGGCCAGTTTCAGTAATATCACTCTTTGGACTTACCCTAGTCAAAAGAAGAAGAGTTGACACATGTACATCCACAAGCACAAATGCGATGCCTATTGTCCTTATACCCCTTTTTTTATGAGTTTATCCCCCAATCAGTGTCCACCATTAACAGAGGATGAGCAGCTAAAACTTTCGGTATATTTTAATACTTCAAAATACGAATACTTTAAAAAATATATACAATTTTTGTTGGCTTCAGAAACTTCATCAAGCACTATCCACATGTGGGCTGAGAATGGTATCTTGTGGGGAATTCAATTAATAAGGCAAGATTCCAGCGCTCAGTTTAACAAATATTTTATTGATGTCCCACCATGGATCAGATACTGTAAGAGGCTGGGAACACAGAGATGAGTATAGCTCTGCCTTAAAGGAGTATGCAAATCTAGTGAAGGATAAAAGCATGTGTCTAATTACAATCCAAATGTATGACAGTGGTCATGGGAGCACAGAGGAGGTGTAGGTGGCCTAGTCTGAGGGATCTGGGTGAGATAATCTTGAGACCCTAAAGGAATTAGCTGCCAGCATTCTGGTTTGCCTGTGTTTACTCACGCTTTGATCACCCATAACCATTTGGGAAAATTCATGAAAGATGTCAATATCCTTTCATGTTTAGAAAATAAGGTTTTATAATTATCTTTGTATAAAATGACACACCTTTTAGACAGTATCATAATGTGGTATTAATTATAACTTAGCCTATATTTCGGATGAATCACAAACATTTACCTGAATGTATGAGCAACTCTTAATAATTACCATGGAAATGAATGTAACTTTCCTACTTAAACAACATACATAAAGGCTCTTCTCAAAGCTAAGAATTAAACTAGTACATAGCATATTTATAGGCTGAAACCAAACTTCTTTGAATCATATCACAAAATGCTTTCTTTCCAGATGTGCTATGCTTTAATAAAGATGTATATCTCAGTATTTAAATCGAGAGTTTAGATAACAACATGTAGCCTCACCTTCCTTCACTCCGCGTACTTCCCGACACACTGCTCTTATCGTTCCCGCTGCCTGCCTGGCCTTTCCTGCTGGCCTGCTCCCCGGACCGTTTGCAGTTGGATGCTGCTGGGGAAACAGGCTCCCCACAGTCCTGTTCTCCTAACTTGGGGGTGCTTTCTCCGTCTGCTCTTACTGATGCTTCTGGCGAGGTCTGGATTTCTGTCACAGTTTCTTGTCCTAAGTAGTCGTGGTTAGTGATGGCCACTGCAGAAGTGCCATGACTTGCAGTAGCACCTGTGCTGGTTCCCATGGATTTGGAAATGACCTTCAGCTTGTGTGAACTTGGTTTATAGTGCTTCTTTTTGTGTTTAACTTTAGAATTGTGCTTTAAGAAAAACTCGCATGACTCCTGTAGAACTCTTCGACTTTCACTGATTGGACTGTAAGAAAATCCAAGGAGAGGATTTACTCAATAAATTTTTAGTGTTATGGTAGAAGCCATAAGGGATATCACATAACTTTTACCAAAAGTCCACATTCATTAAAATTATAACTTATGTTATTGATAAAATCTGGGATTATAAATATATACTAAGATATAAGTAGATATCCATAAAGCGAAATCTGTGCATACACTCTTAGTTGCATTTGTCAGCATAAATAGTAAACTGGTAAAAAATTAAATATGTAAAATCAAAGGATGAGGGCAAGGAAACTCAAACCAGCAAAAAGTAAGGGACCAGCTATATTTGTATCACATATGTCAATATAAAAGTAAACCAGGGCCGGGCTCGGTGGCTCAGCCTGTAATCCCAGCACTTAGCACTTTGGGAGGCTGAGGCAAGTGGATTGCCTGAGCCCGCAGGTTCGAGATCCGCCGGGGCAACTCAGCAAGACCTCATCCCTACACTACATCAAAAATTAGCCGGGCGTGGTAGCGCGCCTGTAGTTCTGGCTCCTTGGAAGGCAGAGAGGAAGGATCACCGGAGCCCAGCATGTTGAGGCTGTGGTGGCTGTGGTGGCCAGAAGCGTGCCACTGCACTCCAGTCTGGGCAACAGAGTGAGACTCCAACTCAAAAAAAAAAAAAAGAAAAACATCTGGGATTGGTGGATAAGCCTGTAATCCCAGCACTTTGGGAGGTCGAGGCAAGCGGATTGCCTGAGCCCCCGCAATCGAGACCCACCCGGGCACCTTGGTGAGACCTCATCTCTACAATAAGTCAAAAATTAGCCAGGTGTGGTAGCATGCGCCAGTAGTTCTGGCTACTCGGGAGGCTGAGGCGGAAAGGTGGCCGGAGCCCAGCAGGTCGAGGCTGTGGTGGCTGTGAGTGTGACACTGCACTCCAGCCTGGGCGACGGAGTGAAATGCCAACTCAAAAAAAAAAAAAAAAAGTAAACCAGAAGAAAAAGGATGTAGAATACAATTAATGCCTTTGTTTAAATTTAATTCTTTTTTTTAAAACATTAAAGTAAGCAAGTTACATTGACATTAGTGGGTGTATATAAATAAGAGATAGGCACATAATAATAGTGAAAAAAAAAGGTTCCAATTAAATGCAATTCTTCAGACTTTCAAAAACTTATTTGTGAAAAGGTCTACAGTTCTGAAATTTGTACCACAAAGCGCTCATTAATTAAACCAGTGGAGAACAATTTTTAAAACTCTATACTGGGGCAACCCCTTCGGGTCTCCTCCCACTGCGGAAGCTTTTCTGTCCTCTCAATAAATCCTGCTTTCTCTAAATAAATAAAAAAATTTAAAAGAACAACTCTATACAATGTACATACATAACTAAAATGAACTATTTATTCATAAATATAAATCTATATTGTTAACTATGTATTTATAAATATAAATCTATAGTGTTATAGAATATTCACTGAATATAATATATTCTATAGTGTTATAGAATAAATAAGTTTAAATTTTCACCATCTTAGACAATGCAGACAAATGAAATTTTTGGTCAGAACTGTGTATAATAAAATTTAAAGGTAGTAAATAATGGTCATAACACATCACATATTTGAACTATATAGATTTCCTTACATATATTTGATTTCATTCAATCTTTATCATGCATAAAAAAGAATAAAATTATTAAAAATGCTGCACTCAAAATAATGAAACCAATGATAGCAGTAATAAATACTGGATACACTATAAATCATGAAAATGCACATTTCATAAATCTTGCATTCATATTTCAAACAGACTAATTTGTGTCAAAGACCATTTATAATAAATGTCAAAATAAAGCATGTATTTTCCATGAAAAAGATTTCCAAACTTCAGTTGGCTCATCAAATTATAATAATAGTTGATATTAAAAAACTCCAGTACAATGCTGATTTGAATAGTTCCTTGGTATTTGAATCCCTTTATTTTAAAACAGTATCAGATAATTAAACAGGTTCTTACTCTCTCTTGCGATTTCTTTTAAAAAACCCAGCCCATTCTGTGCAGGTCTTTTTGCTTCCAACCCAGAAGACAGCAGAGATGCCAACAATTAAGGTCATCAGGTATTTTATCATAAACAAGGCCAATTCTGGTCGAGCTTTTGTTTTTGCCTACAAAAAATAGTGAATAATAAAATTCTCAGCAATAAAGTAGAGAGAAATTCTATATTGCCTATGTAAAATTTTAACAAAATTATAAATCTTCAACTGTTTTGTTATAAAAGGTTAGAAATAATATAATTAATAGTGCTTTAAGTGCAATACATCTTTTTATTTTTAACCTAAGTTCTGACAAAGAACCTTTATCTGTGTACCAAAATCTCTAGAAAGGTAAAAATAATGAAATGTATTTAGGAATAATCTCCTAAGACTTGGTATAATTTCCTAGTATTTTTCCCCATGGGTACAGCAGCCGCTTATAATTGCTAAAATATTTTGCCTCTAAATACTTTCCTATTTTCCTTCACTATAATTTACCATAAGTGTACATTTCACTATATCCATACTATATACTATAACATATAGTTACTATAACATATATGCTACAGTCTTTATGCATTGTTAATGATTGTATTATAAAACTTGGTTGGTTAGAGTAAAATAAATATCAACAAAATGAAAATGTAGAAATTTCATAAAAATTAAAATCAAAGCTTCTTTTAAATATTATCTTCCAAAAACGATTTTTAAATGTTACACAAGTACCAAAATATTATATATTCTGCATCTCTTGCTTTTTGCACTTACTACTATTTCTTGGAGGTCATTCTATAGCAGTACAAACAGAGCTCATCATTCTTTTTAAAGACTGTTCCATTGTGTGGATGAACCATAACTTATTCAATTACCCCTATTAATAGATACTTACCTCCGACCTACTGCCATTTGCAAAGGATGCTGTAGTAACTATCTTTGTATTGTATAATTTCCCACGTTTTGAGCAGATCTGTCTACAAATTCCCAGAAGGGTAGGATCAAAGAGTACATGCATTTTAAATCTGACACATATTGTCAAATTGCTATCCACAGAAAGTAGAATTGAAACTCTGAATAGAAAAGTCTGAGAATTGTATTTTGTCACAGTTTTCAACATGTCATAAACAGAAATACAGCTTTAATTTCAATTTTATTTTACCCTTCTACTATTATATTTTTTTCATATTTAAGAATAGTCTTTTTATTAACTTTCTTCCTATCTTTTTCTCATTTTTATATCAGATTTTTTATTTTATTTTAGTCTGTAGGAACTATTTATAAATTAAAAACTTAGCCCTTCAACTATGATGTGATATGCAAATAAACTTTCCCAACTGGTCTTTTGACTTGAATTATTGCTTTATTTTTCAAATTAATTTAACAGAAACAGGGTCTTGCTGTGCTGCCCATGTTGGTCTCAAACCCCTCATGTCAAGCAATTTGCCCTCAGTGGCCTCCCAAAGTGCTAGGATTATAGGCATGAGCCACCACGGCCAGCCTGTTGTTTGGTTTTTTTTTAAAACCAGGCAGAATCTTTAAATGTTTCTTTAGTTAGTCAAATTTAACAATCTTTTCTTTTATAGTTCCTGAATTTTACATCATACTTATAAAGTCCTTCTCTACTTGAAGATTATAATTTTCTTTCTATTCTCCAGAATTTTTAAAATTTTTTTCTAGTATTTTCTTACATAAAATATATTCTTAAAAAATCACAGATCTTAAACTTTTTTAGCAGTATGTAATAGGTGATACCCGTTTCTCTCTCCATTCCCCAAATGCTAAGGAATCTAGGAGACATTTAATACAGCTCTCTTACTAAATATATAGTAAAAACAGACACTGGATAATAGACTATGGAAAATAAAACTATTATCCCCACACATCAGTATAAAAATAGGTTCTACTATGTTCTAAAGCAGTAACTTTATAAAATATAAATGATGTAAAACAATTCAGCTTACATTGTTTGATCTGATACACTGTGATGATAGTTCTCATGTTCAATATACACACATAGTCAAGAATAATGTATAAAGTCTATTAAAACAAAACAAAATTTCTATTAAAAACTTCAATTGGGCTAGAGTTAGGGTTAACCCTAAAATGCTTTAAGAAATTTTATATTTTCAGAAATTTACTTTTTAAAATTATCTTTTTGTACCTGTTTTTAAAATTTTATTTTTATTTATTTTAAAGCAGTGGAATACAATTCAGGATTAGGTAGATACGTGGTCATCGTACAGGTAAAGTTTGGACCTCCCGTCGGTCCCCACTTCACCTGGTTACTTTTTTTATTTTTGAAAACACTACCCTTATATGATTGTAAGCATCAGAAACACAAGAAATATATTTTGTTTCAAATGGTTTTTCAGTTAAGAATTTACAGAATGAGTTAGGCAAAAAATCAAATTGTTTTTGTAAGTATATACTATGCAAAAAGTTATAATATGATCAAATAAAGTATACCCAAATGAGGTTTTTCCTTACTAACCAAAGAATTAAAAATAATCTCCCATTCGGCAGAAGTAACTTCTTCTTTCTTCCCTTTGACAAGACCTGTTCTGACTGCTCTCCATTATGACTAATCCGCTTGTGCAACTCAACTGAACTTTTAAAGGAAGTTCAAGGATACACTTTACTATTAAACCTGAAGCTACAGCTGGAGGGAAGAACCCTTGGGACATTTACCCCACTTTCAACTGATGCATAGGAAATCATTTCCTATGTCTATTGGATTTGCTCACTTGAAATAAAATTTTCTGTCTATGACCACTACTAAGTATATTTCTGGGGAACATCTTTTACGTTAGAAGTAAATAGTGACATAATCCAACAATAGCTTTTACCTGATAAGGACAGGGGATGTGGTATTGACGACAATGATCAGAGACCCAAGTTATTTCCCAGGTAATCCTGTTCACTTGCTCATAGACATAACATCCGAGGAGTGTCACTAATGGCACAAGATACAGGCCACTGAAGACTCCAATCCGAATCATGAATTTCTTTAGTTTTTCTTGGTTCCGGCCATCATGCTGTATAACTTGTCGAACGTGATTTAAGGAAATAATGCCAGCTAAAAGAAGAGACAGCCCAACAAACACACACAGACAGAGTGGCAAAAGGACAAAGTAACGAGAAGCATCCAGGTCATAAAGGCCAACAAAGCACACTCCACTGATGTTGTCTCCTTCAACTTTGTTCATAGCAAGAAGCATAACAGTCAGAAAACCTGGTATTCCCCATGCAACAGCATGAAACCACACTGCTTTTTGTTCAATGGCTTCACAACTCCATTTTCTTCCTGCAGCTAAGAACCAAGTAATGGTAAGAATCACCCACCACACAGTGCCAGCCATTGTGAAAAAATACAAAAACATAAACAAAACGGTGCAAGCCTTATTTTGAGAGCCCAAAACAACTGTGTCACCAAGTTCAAGCTTCTCATCTGCCTTCTTGCAGGCTGTGCGATCACCTAGCAAAAATCCAATAAAGTACATAAGAGATACAATGCTGTAACAGACAGAGTAATAAATAATTGGTCTCTCTGGGTATCTGAATCTTTTAACATCAATTAAAAAAGTAAGGAATGTGAACAGAGTTGCACAAAGACAGAATATTGAAACTATTCCAATAAAACTTTTTGCAAACTCGAGTTCGTCACTTTTAAAATACATGTTGGGGCATGGAGGTGCACATTGGTCAATTCCCAGAAACTTAAAGCCTTGTCCTCCAGAAGTCTTAAGATGCCTCGGACACCAAAATCCAATATCTCTTTGGACTTGTTCTGTTTTCTTCTGAGGACTAAGAAATTCTGTGTGTAGATCAAAAGTTACAGGAACAGCTTCATCACAGTATTGTAATCTGCAAAGATTATACAAATTAAATATACAAAGTCAACATTTTTATTAATTTACTATTTAAATGCTATGCTTTCCACCTATAAAATATTACCTTACATGTTCATAACTGATAGGAAGACATACAAACCTAAATGGATTACAGGTTAGAGTTGGGTAGAAATTTTCGGAGTTGACAAGGTAGAGTTCAAGTTTTTAAGAAAGGTGAGAATACCACCAAGAGGTAGGCTGAGGACCAGCTTACCTCACACCACCATTTTCTTTAGGTTTGGCTGTATACTGGTCTCTGTGGACAGACCTGAGTGACAATTCTGAGAGATATTTCTGTCTTGTGCAGAACTTTATCACGGAGTTGACTTTGTATACACCATTGTTATTTGGAGGATCAATATAGTTTAAAAAGTAGTGGGGGTTTTTAATGAGAAAATATTTTAAATATACCTTAGATAAGAACAAGAATGATATGCTTTATATGCCCATAAAGTGAAATACATAAAATCATATCTCTAACAGTTTTATTAAAACATAATATTATCAGTTTTGCTTTATAACTTATTAAATAAAGCAATATAATATTACAGATATAGCTGGAACCCCTTTCTGGTCTTATCCCCTCCTCTCTCCTTAGAAGTATTTATGACCACAAATGTGGTTTTTATTCTTAAGCATTTAAAAATATTTGTACTATGGTATTTGCTAACCATAACCTTGTTGTGGCACAACAGGCCATGGTGAGCGGGTAAGCCCCCACTGTCTAAAGAATAAGAAAAAAATAATTAATCAAGACAAATGTGAAAAAGGTCAATAAATTGATAAGGTTCATTCATGAGTTAATTGTGCTTAAAATTTTCTCATATGAACTTTAATTGCAAATGATCAAGCCAACCAGTACTTACAATGCTTAGTCACTATCACAAAAAAGTCCAGGTAGAATTTTTTTTTTAAAAGAAAATAAGTATGTGCTGGAGATTTTTTTTTTTAGATAGAGTCTTGCTATGTTATCCACGCTGGTCTCGAACTCCTGGGTTCAAGTGATCCTTCCAAGTAACTGGGACTACAGGTATGTGCCACTGTACCTGGTGTATGCCTGAGATTTTTATATCCAAAACAGACCATATTCCCAAAATATTACACGAACACTGGTCTTAAGGTAGATGTAACAAGTATAACTAGCATGGGTGACCCTAACACAGAATACTTCATGTTACAAAAACAGCTGTTAAGCACTTTCGCATCATTTTCATTTTGAAATGCACTTATTAATTTAAAAATATAGAGTATAGAGGGTAAGGTGTAGAAAGGTCTTCTAATACATCACATCAGGAAAGTATATTTTCATGAAAGCAAGACAGGTATATCTTTGAGGGGAAAAAGTTTGACTATCATAAAAAAGACAGGAAAATAAGTGAAAGAAAAACGGTATAACAGAAAATGGTCTGATTCTGTGGGCTCTCAGGTGGCTAGTGGACATGCATACATTGCTGTGGGAAGAGAGTGATGAAAGGAAAAGGGAAGACGCACAACAGGCCATGATGAGCGGGTGATCTCCCATGAAGCTGCCAGGCGATGGCTGACTGGGGCCAGGGTTGACCAGCAAGCCGTCTGCCACACAACCCTTCACATATGAGATGTGCCTGTGTTCTCACAAGCTGAGGAGCCCACAGGCCTCAAAGAATGAATTTCATTCCTTACTCCCAAGGTCAAGGTAACGGGATGGCAAAGGCATTCTCCCAGGTAACCAAGAGCCTAACAGATGCTATCACCAGACAGTTCTGCCATTTCTTAAATAACAGACGCTGCCTTCATGTTTTTACCACAAAGCTAAATATGTTAAACCCTTTCATTATGCTAGAAACCTTTCACCAAGCTAAAATTTGGGTTTTAAAATTTTCTCATATGAACTTTAATTGCAAATGATCAAGCCAACCAGTGATCCTTTTTTTCTGTGTATCAAAAGAAATGCCACAAAAGCCTGAAGGTCCTTGCCTCTTCCTTTACCTAGTAGTTCTGAAAGTAGTCAGTCCTTTTCCATTAAATTCATAAATGTTCCTCTTTCATAGTCACATTTCCTAAGGACTCTCTAGTGTCTTGCTTCCCTTTCTACTCACTCCTTCACTAACTACAATCCGTCCTTTGCCCCAATCACTCAAGTGCGAGGCGATGTTCTTTCTGACTGGCAGCACCTGGCACGTTCTCTGCTTCGAATACCTTCTTCCCTCGTGGACACACATTTTTCATTTTCCCTGCTAGTGCAGTTGTGGCACATGACTGACATCTTGCCAAAAGGAATGTGAATGGAAAAAGTGAGACACTTCCAGACTGAAGCTGTCAAGAAAAGGTGTGTCCTCACCTTCTCTCTCTCCTTCTACATGGCTATCCGAGTTGCATGCTGGAAGCAAACTGAATTGCTAAGAGGAACTGCTAAGGAGCTCTGCCCAACCCTCAGTAGATTTGTGATGTGAGTGCCATGCTCTACACAGAAGCTGACAGGATCATGCTACCCACTCCTATCTTAAAATACTCAAAGACCTTCTCACTGCTTTTAGCACAACACGCAAGATGGGCCCTGAATGGTCTGACTGCTGCTCTTCTCGCCTTTATCTTGCACCACATTCTTTCTTACTCTCATTACTCAATCCACATTAACTTTTTATTTTTTACTTTATCAAGTTGAAGTCTTACTCTGTCACCCAAGCTAGAGTGCAGTGGCACCACCACGAGTCAATACACAGTCTCAAACTCCTGGACTCAGGTGATCCTTCTGCCTCAGCCTCCTGAGTAGCTGAGACTACAGATGCACATCACCACACCTAATTTATTTTTAATTTTTTTATTTTTGGAGAGACGGGGTCTCACTATGTTGCCTAGGCTGGTCTCAAACTCCTGGGCTCAATCCTCCCAGCTCAGCCTCCCAAAGTGTTAATAGTACAGGTGTGAGACACTGTACCTGGCCCACACTGACTTTTTAATTCCCTGACTACGCCAATCCCCCTCATATCACAGGGCCTCTGAACAAGCTATTCCCACCGTCCAAAGTGCTCTTCCCTTCCCTCCTTGCCTAGTTACCTCTGTTTTACCTTCCATACTTCAGCTCAACAGTCATTTTCTTCCCTTTCCTCCAGTTTAGGGCAAAGGTACCAATACATGTTCTCATAGAATTATATACCTCTCCTTTGCTTTATCTACCACTGTGGTAATTTTGCATTTATTTGCATAATTATTTGATTACTATCTGTTGTTCCCACTTTACCATAAGTTCCCTGAGAGCAAGAACGAAGTCTTTGTTTTTTGCTCACCACTGTATCCTCAACACTTACCACTGTGTTTGGCATATATTAATGTGCAATCAATGAAAGCCTGTCACTAACATTCTGGAGAGCTAATAAAAGTATTAAAATATCATTAGCAGCTTTCCATAAAAAACATAACATACCTGTTACATTCAATTTCCTCTGGCCATCGGATCCCAAAAGTGTCAATTAATTTTTTGCAATCAGAATATACTTTCTCACAAAATTTACGACAAGGTGGAACCACATGAATTTGCTCTGTGCAGGTTGGTACAAAAGCTTTGCAAAGGAAAGTTTCAACATTTGGTGAACATTCCAGATTTGCAAGAGGAAGAAAATGCTATTAAAAACAGAAAAATAAGGTTAGAAAACATTTTAATAGCAAGTTAATTCATTTACTGTTTAAAATATATGCTTTTTAAACTTATCCTCCAGAGAATCTTTAGGCACAATTGAATCATTATTGAACTATGAATCCTTCATACACAATGGAATGCCATTTTTTAATTCAATTATAAATTCTAGAAGACACAGATTACTCCAATGAAATCACTTGTCAGAGTCACCAACAGACTCTACATTATCACATCTGATGACGAATTCAGTCTTCACTCTACTCAACTCTTGACAACAACTGACATATGGATCCTATCTCTCCTTGAGGATTTTTTTTCATTGTATTGTTGATTGCTAATTCTTCTTATTTTTAGCAGTCTCATTAGCTTTTCA
Organism: Tarsius wallacei; assembly: GCA_963574415.1. NCBI lineage: Eukaryota > Metazoa > Chordata > Mammalia > Primates > Tarsiidae > Tarsius > Tarsius wallacei. Next base: position 58,709 of record CAUYQG010201436.1, on the reverse strand, counting down.
TTTTCTGATTCTATTTTTTAATTTTAAATAGTGAAATTGTCCAGAGCTCAGTTGCAGACCTCTTCATGATCTACACTCATATTTCAGGGAAACTCATCTGGCCCCCATCTCTCCTGTGAACACTAGACTTGAATGGACATTTGCTTCCTAGACAACTCCACTTGGCTGTCAACAGGAATCCAAACCCAGCGTATCCAAAACACAAGTAATCCCACTGCATCCCTAGTCCCCAAACATGACCTCAGTATTCCCCATATCAGTAAATAATGCCACAGTTCACCAAGTTGCTCAGGCCAAGAATCTTAAGATGTATTCTTTACTCCTCTCTTCTTTCACTCTATATCCAATCCATCAGCAAACCCTGTTGACTCTCTCTTCAGAGTATATTCCAAATCTGACCATTTCTCACTATTACCACCTCATCTAAGTCACTATATCTTTCACCTAGACTATTGAAAAAGCCTCCTAACAGGTCTCACTACTTCCCACTCTTGCTAATCCTACAGTAAATTTTCCAAAGCAATCCATACTTCCACCAATGTGTACGTGTGTTTTTAGATTAGAAAATATAGTTTATTTAGAAAGTAGATTAGAGAGAGAGAGAAGAAAGAAAGAGGAGATTCACCTCCCCAAGGGGGCGGGGGATGTGATTCTTTAAAATGTAAGTTTATCCTTGTTCAAAGACTCCAATAAAATAAATGTCAAATATTGGAGTCTTTAGCATCTACTTGGGGGCCTTAAATTTCCTGGTCTCTGGTTACGTCTCCACCTTCATTTCTTACCACTCTTTCTCTTACTCACTTTGCCTCTCACTAACCCTTTGCTTCTCATCATTCCATGTGTATTTCTGCCTCAGAATCTTTGCATTTAATCCTTCACCTCTTTCCCCAGACAGTCACATAGGTTTAGTCCTCATTTGAGTCTCTGCTCAACTATCACCTTTCTCTATTCACTCTGTCTAATAATTAATTATCCTGTCATTCTCCATCACATTACTCTGGTTTGTATTTCTTTTAAGCCCTATTATTATCTAACATTTCATTATATGCATGTATATAATGTACACATGTTCATATATGTATTTAATTTCTGCCTTTGCAACTAGAATATGAATTCCATGAGAAGAGGAACTTTGTTTTGTTAACTGCTGTATCTGTCACATAGTAATTTTTCTATAAATATTAACAGAATAAATGACTCTCCAGAACAATGAATAAACAATGATAAAGCATGCAAAAACTTTCAGTGTATCAAGAAAAAGAGAAGATCATAAATGTTTCCAGAGGGGGACAAAAGGACATATGCAAATGAATTAAATTCTGAATATTTGATAATATCAGATGCCAGAAGACAATGAAGAAATAACAATAGGCTTCTGAAGAAAAATTACTTTCAATCTAGAATTCTATACCAGCCAAACATTTAGGGGAGGGTAAAATAATGACAGTTTTGGCCCTGTAAGGAATAAAAAAAATTAAGCTTTCAAGCATTTCTTTTTAGAAAGTAACTAGAAGATGTAATGTTCCTGAAACAAATTGAAGGAGTATATGAATAAACCAGAAAGGAAAAGGATATGGGACTCAGGAATTAGTTGATTCAATACCAGAGAAAGCCAGAGTTACCTATGAGCCTAGTTCAGAAAGCAATCAGAGCATACTTGATAGAAGGACTGAGGGCCCAAGGAGAAAGGTCTCCAGAGGATGGGAGTAGGGGATTGGAACTGACAGATTATATATTTTGAGCATCTGAGGAAACTGTTGCTAGGTGTCTGACAAGTCTGTCAGGATACCTGAAAAAGTTAGCCATAGGTACATAAAAAATAAAGCAAATGGGGGAAAATGCAATTACTGCATTAAGTGGTAGGAGAGGAGATATTAAAGAAACTAATGTAACAAAGTAAACTACTTGACTCAAAAGTATACAATATGTAGTATTCCTAGTAATGCTAGCACTGACAGTTGAATTAACCAAAAATTGTATTATGACATTAGGAGAAGAAGTAAAAGTGGCAGAGTAAGAGAAATGAACTATCAACTACCACAATAGGAAGGAATAAATAGGAGCTGCCTGGTGTTCTAAGCTGATGAATCAGTAAATAGCAGAGTAAACATATTAGTCAGAACACGGCCTACACACCAGAAGAACACCTAAAAGGGCTCAAAGTGGCTGCCTCCAAGCAGCAGGCCTGGAATGGGGTGGAGGGAGGGTAGATAAGGACTAGTGTTTCTCTGTTAAAAAAACCTTTTAGTATTGAGAATTTTTTTTTTAAAAGATTTATTCAGGGACAAATGAACACATATAAAGTGTATAATTTAATAAGTTTTGAAACCATCACCACAATCACGGTAATATATATCACCACCAAAAGTTTCCTCTTGACCCTTTTGTAATCTCTCCCTCCCCTTCCATCTTTCTTCTCATCCCCCCAGTAACCTCCCATCCCTGGCAACCACTGATCTATTTTCTGTCACTACAGAGTGGTATTTTCTATAATTTTATATAAGTAAAATCATATACGGTATGTCTTCTTTTTTTGGTCTGGCTTCTTTCACTCAGCATCATTATATTGAAATTCATCCATACTGTTCCATATATCAGTAGTTCTACTCTTTTAATCGCTGAGTAGTAGTCTACTATATAGCTATACCATAATTTATCAATCCATTCACCAGTTGATCAACAGTCTGAAATGCACATGTGACAGTTGAGAGTTACTATCTACAAGTAGGCAGTTAAATAAATAGAGCTATGTAGGTGACAGGCTTTAGATTAAGGATATAGATTTGAAAGTCATGAGCACGTGAGTGGCCACTGAAATAACTGATTGAAATTACCTAAAGAGAATGTGTAGAGAAAAAAGATGAAAATTCTGCTTCAAGGGGGAAGCAATGAATCTATATATTAGCATTTCCTTCTTCTCCAAATGTCACTGAAATGAGATAAAAGGTTTTAAAAAGAAAAAAATAAAATTCATAGCTGCATTCAAAAAACAGGGAAAGATCTCATGAGTGAACTATAAACTTTGAGAAATTTCTAGAAGGAATGATGATGTCTACTTTTAGCAGTATGGTCATCTAACTATCTCCTGCCACAAAACATTTGGGTCCTGGACAAACTACAACAGATAGACTTTAAAATGCATTGTTAAGCACTGTATACACCTAATAAAACCTCCTTAAAATATATCAAGCAAAAAGCAACAAAACTACAAGAAGAACTGGACAATTCCATGGTCATAATGAGATATCTCAATATACCTTTCTTAGGAAATGAAAGGTCAAGCAGACAAAAAAGTTAATAATAGAAGATTTGATTAGAGACTACAAGTGACAAGTCTGATTTAAAGGGCACATGCAGAACCTACACACAGCAATTAAAGGACAATAGCTTTGGAGGATGCTGGACCAGCAGAAAGTTCCTCCTGTCCTGATGGGGCAAAGAGAGGGTGCCATAGTTGGTAAACTATATCTCTCTTAACTGAATAATGCTCTAAGACCTGATCCTTTGCCACCTAACAGGAGCTTGGTGGAGAATAAACAGCACAGAGCTTTTTTCAATCTCCTCTATCCTAATGGGGGAGAATGCCCAGACTGTGTGGAAAGCCCTCATTTTATAATCTGAATCTAGGACTGAGGTGGGAAAAAGGGAGCCATGGGCAATTGCTAGCATCTACTTCTTTGTTTATTGTCCCAAAAAGTCTAGTCCCTAAATTTTTTGAGTGTCTGGTAATCAGATCCTTTGGTGGAAAGGATTAAAACACACTGTGCTTAGTTCTAACTCAGAAGTCATTTTGCAATAGCCATGATAAACTGATCATCAGCATATAAGAACTAATTGTCCAGTTCAAGGGCAGACAAAATGAAAGCAGAACACGTACTTTTCTACACTAAAATAATTTTCTTACAAGTCATTTTCCTCATTTAATCCTTCTACAGTGCCAACATTAGCTAATCCAGTAATGCTGATGCTTCTGTACTGTGTGGAGGATAAACTGAATGTTGAAAACTCAAATACCTTCAAGGGCCACACAGGAAAATTCAAAGGGGTATAAGACAATAGGGAGGAGTTGGGCAGCAGCTGCTACTTGGCTCTAGTAGACTGTTACTTAGAAATGTGAGCACAGAACTGTCAGGTATGTGCACCTTTCACAAGAACACAGAACCTGGATTTTTACGTGAAAGCTCCCAAGTTTTAGAAGGCATTTTAATCTACACATTTAAAGGACTGTGGCAGTAAAAAAAAAAAAAACTTCAGCCTTCAGGTCAGATCCAGGGTAGGCCACCGACTTCCAAGTTCTGTTGCAGACTAAACAGACTTAAAGAATTTTAGACTTGGAAGGGATCTGAGAAAAAAACTTTACGTTATTACTTTTAAAGTGTGTGTATGTGTCTCTGCACGCACACATGAACATTTTGCCAAGAAACAGTTTCTTTAAATAAGAGGTTACAAAGAAGACTGATATACTAAATAAATAAAGTCACAGCCTCTTTGGGCTGAAAAGGAAGCCTTCCCTGCTGAGATACCTCTTGCTGCTCCCCTTCACCACCAGTGACCTCAAAGAACCTCCAGTGATCACAGTTTGAAAACTGAATCCAACCCTCAGATCACCTGACTCATCGCAACATTTCCTTCATCCCTAATTTTATACTCTAAATCTCATCACATTATTAATCTAGCATTTACCACAGCAAATGTCAAGTCTCTGAATTAAAGTGTAATTCATGAATTGAACAAATATTCAAATCTCCTGGTTTCTTCCGTTTGTTCCCTTTCCTCTTCCTTAGTGATTCAACGTCTTCTACTCTTCTGGTGACCCAGCATCTTTATGATCTCACTTGTGAATTTCTCCTTTTCAAACCCTCTCAAAGAAACTCACCTAATAACTAACCACAACATAAAGTATCAGTAATGGTTTTGAGATTCTACCATTCAACATTAACCAAAACAGTCCCGTTAATTACAGTTTTAACAGTCAGAAATAGATGGTAGACTCCTTTAAGGAAATGGTCAGTCAAGCAGAAATCCCTAGGAACAGCAATTACTATTGGTCCTGGCAGAGATGAGAAAGAAGAAGGTAATTGAGAAGGCAATTCTCACCTTCATTCTGAAAAACAGCCTGACTCAAACAGTAAGACAAATGGATAATGAAAACCCCAACACAAGAAGTATTTTAATATAATCCTTTGCTGAAAATAATGCCAACATTTTAATCTAACTAAATTCTAATTACTATTTAATTCTAATAGTTTAATTCTAGTTATTCAATTTAACAACTTGTGCCACTTTTGGCAGATAATCTGTCTCTGCGCCTCCTTGGTAAAGGAGAGTGATGAACTACTGGATGAGCTCTAAGAAGACTTATGGCTCAAAATTTTATGAAGAGGGTGACAAAGCCATGAGTAGCAGAGCAGGAGTTAAGTTTTAAAAAAAATGTAGGTACTACACAGACATTTTCTCTTTGGTATGCAGCTCTGTCTTAGATTGTGCTCTGGAGTGAATAGTTACTGTCTTCATGTCCAGCAGTCCTATTTTGGGGAATCCCAGAGCAGGTGAGATGCTGTGAAAGCTGAAGAGGGAAGAAGGGATCCAATCTGGCAATAAAATAGAGGTACCCAGGCTAAGCTTGACCATTGTGTGCTCCAGGTATTGTGGTTTTTGGGGAGAGGGTTGTGCAAAAGAACAGATATAATCAGATTATTTGAGGTAGCTGCAGTGAGATTGATAATCTTTGCAGTGCCAAAATAAATGTCCAGTGACAGTGGCTCAGGGAATACACAATGGTATCAACAATGATGACAAACTGATCCTGTGGCATGATCTTAGCTATGCCCTGGTTCCCTCGGCTCCCCACTATATCCTGAACCTGGTTCTCCAGCCTCCTCATTGTTCTACAAGCTATCCAATAGCCATCCATTTTGTTAGACAGAGTTGGTTTCTGCTGTTTGTAATCAAGAAGACTGACTAGTACAGAAATTACATAAAGAATGGGATGCCAGGGAAGACAGCCCACAGAATGGGAAAAAATATTTGCCAACTGTATACCTGACAAAGGCCTAACATCCAGGACCTATAAAGAACTCTATGTGCCAAAAGGAAAAAAACAAACAGCCCCATTAACAAGTGGGCAAGACATGAATAGACACTTCTCAAAAGAAGACATATGAACAGTCAAAAGACGCATGAAAACATGCTCAGTCTCACTAATCATCAGAGAAATGCAATTCAAAACCACAATGAGATATCACTTAACTCCAGTAAGAATAGCCATCATTAGTAACACAAAAAATAATAGATGCTGGTGAGAATGTGGGGAAAAAGGAACCCATCTACACTGATGGTGGGAGTGCAAACTAGTTTGACCTCTATGGAAAATAGTATGGCAATTTTTAAAATAACTAAAAATTGACCTTCCATTTGACCCAGCAATCCCCCTTTTGGGAATATACCTGGAGGAACTCAAATCAATCTACAAAAAAGATATATGCACACATGTTTATTGCAGTACTATTCACAATAGCAAAAACATGGAACCAACTGTGCTGCCCATTGAAAGTGAACTGGATTTTAAAAAGTAGTACATACACATGATGGATTATTAGGCAGCCATAAAGGAGGACAAAATTATGGACCTGGATGGATTTAGAGTCTATCATACTCAGTGATCTGACACAGAAACAAAGAACTGAGTCCCATATGTTCTCACTACCATAAGAGGACCCTGAACATCTAGCATAACACTACAAGAAGTTTGGCAGTAGTGGGACACTGCCAGGGTAGGGAAGGGGGAGGCACATAACATCAATAAGGATGCCTTATTCTAATTCAGGTGAAGTGAGGTCCAATGGAAGGCCCAAACTTCACCTGTACATAAACCCTTCACCTGTATGTAAACTCAGTCCGTCTGTACTCAATCCTGACTTGTACCCTACATTTTTAAAAGAAAAAAAAAATAAAGAATGGGCTGCAAGAGTATTCAGCAGAATGGGATGAATTCTAGAACTGGGTTCCTGGGCTAAGGCCAAAAGCAGCAGACATCCTGTTAGTACTTAGAGGTGGAAATTTGACAACCCATGACATATAGCAGCAACATAATGAATGAGTTATCCTTGCAATCACTTAGATTCCATGTACATCTTAGAATGATATGCCCAGTGAAGGCAAGGCTGTGGGAGATCCAGTGAGTGCCTGCTACCAGAGAACCAAAAAACAATATGAAGACCATGAGTTATTCAAAGATTGCAGGGTGAGGTGAGGGCTTCTAATGGTACTGCTTGGTTTAGAAAGAGAATGATCGGCATCTCCAAATTCTATACTCAAGGCATGAAGTAACACACAAGGACTAAAAGGATATAAGGCTCAAAAAGTTGAAAACTAAATGCACAGTCACCAAATTATATCAGTTTAATTTACTTCCTTTCCACATAAGATATCTTGTGATATTGTTTAAGAGGCAGTGGGACCTAGAGTTCTGAGGTGTGTTTTAACAGGCCCTTTAGATGATCCTGATGCTCAACAAAGCTTGAGTACTGCCTGAGAGTATCATGAGCTCCTCAGCTCTGTGCCTCAATTTCACTGTCAGAGACTCTAACCCTATCACCATGTCACAGGACATCACACTCACCCATCATATTGAGAATATTGATGAGGCCATAGACATGTAGCCTAGACACCATGGTAAGACATGAGTGCAAATGAGGAGGTTAACCCTATAGACATACAAGGGACCTTGATTTTGCTACTATTTCATGGTAAAGGAAGAAATATCTACTGATCATCAACCCAAGCTACCTCTCATGAACTGAATGTTACTGAACTCACCCACTGATGATGTCAGGTGTACTCAACAGCATTCCACTTTCACATGGCCTGAGCAGATCTTAGGGACATGGGAAAGTAGCACATTGTTCACATTCTCAGAATGCCTACTTGTGCCACATTACAATCCTTTCCTTAAGAACCTATGGCCTCATGGAAAATTTCTTCTGACCAAATGACTGATGAAGAAACAATTACAGCTTGGATCACATAAGCTGGTCCCAGCCAAGAGTGAACTACTATTGCATCAAAACTCCATTCAGAGGTGATCCTAGTGGACAGAACTTCAATCACTGTGTCGCATCTATGTTATCAGGAGAAAGATGGTTTGAGGTAAGAAGTTACATTGATTCATGGACCAAGACTAGAGAACTGGTGATTAGGAGTCTGGAAAAGCAGTATGTGACTGGACTTCTCCAAAATGAGCCCATACTGTGAAGACATTTTCATTGCATGTGAATACAAACAAAAAGCCCTAGTATAGAGGAGGTTCTTAAACACGTGGACTAGAAATCCACTCAGTGGATGCTAGTCAGCTTTTTCTCTAGTTACCCCAGTATTTGCTCAATAGTCTCAGGAACCAAAGGGCCATGGTGGCAGAAGAGTGCCCAGGTCCAACAGCATGGGACTTCACCTCCTTAAGGCTGATCTGGCTATTGCTGAGTAGTTAACTTGCCAGAAGCAGAGCAGCGACCAACCCGAAGTCGTCAATATGGTACCATGTCCCAGAGGAACCATCCAACTATCTAGTGTCAGTTTAAGTTCTCTGGAGCACATCCATCCAAGATCTGTCCTCACCAAAATTCCCTGCTTTCAATGCTCCCAAAGAGACTACACCTGTGCTAGGGGCTGTAACATGTTTCCTTAGAATCTGAGCTTGAATTCTAGCCCACCTGTTGATTCCATAGACTACCTGCTTCTCTTCTAATTGATCCCTTTTCTGTTTAAGCAGCCTAGGTACCTATCTCTGGTGGAAAGAACACACACACAAAAATTAGTCAAAACACAAGGAAAGGAGGCTCCTTTTTCAGAGTTAAAAGAATTAAAGAGATAAACAAAACAAAACAAGAGCAAAATAATACTATAATAGGCCTAAAAATGTTTTTTATAAATGAGGGCAAAAAAGCAATAGAAAGGGCAAAAAAGCAATAAAAGAAAATAAGCCTTTGCCAAAAAGTAGAACTAAAAGTACAATGACAGGAAACAGAGAGTTTGTCCTACATTTCTTCTACCAGAATGATTTCTATGAGGGCACAGAAGTCTGTTTGATTCATTACTGTATGTCCATCCTGAACAGTGCCTCATGTATTTATTTAGGCATTCAAGTTTGTAGAATATATGACCACCTATGGGCTCAGTGTAATATGTCATACTGCCCATGCTCTCATGATATGGTGATAAAGGAACCATGACACGGGCCTGGGGTTGGTGACACTGGAAGATACTGAAGAGAAAGTCTGGGCTAGAATTCTAACTGAGAGGGATCAAAAGAAGAAAGATATTTGATTTTTTAAAAATACATAAAACTAAGTCTAAGCAGAATTATTCTGTAACAATTTCTCGACTGTGACTTGCCTCCCTGAGTACTGAACAGACAGGATATATAAACATTTGTCACTTCTGAAGCAGAGATCAGAATTCCACTGGTGCGTGGAAGCAAGCCACTTTACCAGTGAGCAAGACCAAGTGACTGCACAGCCAGCATCTGATTCTCAGTTCAGGATTTGTGCTTTCTCCTCATGGTAGCATACACAGTAATTCCCATGAAATGATAAAAGCTTTGTTTCTTGTTCTAAACTGGCACCAAAAGGAAAGTCAACTTCTAATGATGGTGATGAAAACTGAATGAAAGTGAAGAAATCTAAAAAGTGCTTGAGGCCAGGCACAGTGGCTCACACCTGCAATCCTAACACTTTGGGAGGCCAATGTGAGAGGATTGCTTGAACCCAGGAGTTCAAAGCAAGGTCTCATCTCTACCAAAAATGAAAACAATTAGCTGGGTGTGGTGGTGAAGTACTTGGGAGGCTAAGGTGGAAGGATTGCCTAAGCACAGAAGGTCAAGGTCGTGGTAAGCCATGACTGTAGGCAACAGAGTGTGACCCTGATTCAAAAAATAATAATGATAAAATTAAAAAATAAAAAGTGCTTGGAAAAAAAGTGAGACCTTAGCAAAGAACAAACTCACTAAAGTCTAAAGGAGTCTGTAAATGTTTTCAATTACACTTTGCTGAGCAAATACTGTCAAAGTGGTTCTAAAGGTCTTAAGTGGAGAATAAAGTGGTACAAATTTTGCTACTTATGTTCATGAATGTGATCAATCCCAGGCAAGTCAGCTTCTTTACAAAATGTAAAGAAGAGCCTGGAGTACAAGAGAATAAGAAGCAGGAATGTGCATTATTTCCAAGATGGAAAACTAACTATTTTTAAACTATCTCAGTCAGTATTAGAAAATTTAAATTATTTCTCCAAAAGATCTTTCCTTTGGAAATTAGACAAATGTATATATTAACTGGTTGATACTGCAAAAGAATCTGTCCAGTGAAGAATTAATTAATTTGAAACTTCTAACTTGAAAAACTATAATTCTGGGAAGGTACACATTCAGGTATGCATTCAACAAATATTAATGAATAAACACACAACAAATATAGAAACTAGAGTAATAATGCTTCATTATCTACACACCACATTCACAAGGAAAGGAAATAATCACAGTATGTCTTTCTATGAGACAGGCTTTCCTTCAGGGACAAGATCTCCTGAGGCAAAACTAATACTATCCTAGACTGCAGGATACCAAAGAATGGACTAGGAACCTTGTGCCCATCAGCAGAGACTCCTAGGAAGACTAGTTTTCTGTTCACAAACAGGTCTGCCCTTACTCTACAGATTCAGAAGATGTCAAGGTACTTTCCCTACTACTGCAACACAACATCACAGAGGAAGGTTTCTACATTTAAAACACAATAGTAGCCATTCTATATAGCATTGGCTTGGAATACATTTCAGTATTTATTTCATTTTTTATGATTAATATATTACTTTCAGAAGAGCTACAGTTATTTCCAGATAGTCTTCCCTGAAGAACAGAGGTTAATCACCCCAAATAGTTTCTATCTTTGTGTATGAAAGTCCAGGGGCAGAGAAAAAGGGGAAGAGTAGAAAGCAGGGAGGGAAGCACAGAACTCTTCAAAGCAGAAAAATGAAAATGCTTAAAACCACAACAGAACAAGACTTGCTTAGAAGTCTGTGTACCCAGTTTTCCTCCATTCCTTTACTTTTAATTGAATAGAGACATTCTAATAGTACATATTAACAGGTGGAAAGGAAAGGGTTTTTGTTTTTTTTTTCCTTTTTGGCTCACTTCCCTTAGACTGTTTAAGTGGAATGACCACATGCTACTCCAAACACAATACATGACTTTGCTTTTGCCCAGACCTCAGTGAAGGCAATTGAAAAATAAAAATACAGTATTCCTGTTTCCATTTTCCCTACATCAGCCTCAGCTCTTTCTGGATAAAATCAGCCTCTCAAGGGACCTGAACCTCACAATCTGTGAAACAATGCTCTAGATATGAAGCAAAAGGAACACAATGGAAAGCCAGCAGCCATTTGTTTTTCCACTTGGGAGAGTTAGACTGTACAACATCCTTTTCGTTACAAAGCCAAGTTATAATGCAGAAGTGAAATTTAACTCTTTGTAATAAAAATGGCTTCAGGTTCAGATAATAAAACAAGCAAACACTGAAGGTCCTTATTTTTGGTTCAACTGCTGAAACAAAACTAAAGAACCAGGATATCTCAGTCAGATTCTTTCAGTTTGTGATGAATTTTACTTTAAAAAATTTATGTGGAAAGTAAATGACTTATAACTCAGGTAACATATTAATAAGAATGCACAATAATGCTTATTTATTACATGTATACTATCCTTAAAACACTTTCAAGTATTGTAACCAAGGTTCAGCAAGCTACAGTCCATGGGTCAAATATGGCCCATTGCCTGTTTTTGTAAATAAGTTTTCTTGAAACACAGACACATTCATCTGTTGACATATTCTCTATAACTTCTTTTGTACTCCAAGTGCAGAGTTAAATAGTTCCGACACTGTTTGGTCTGAAAAGTCAAAAATGTTGGTCCTTTACAGAAAAAGTTTACAATCCTGCTTCTAAACCAGTGGGTCCTAAACTTTAACATTCCTAACAAACACCTGGACTGCTTGTTTAAACACAGCCAGGCTTTATCTTCAGCGATCATGATTCAGTAGGTTGAGATGGGAGGTCATGAACTTGCATTTCTTTTCCTTTTCTTTTATTTTTTGAACTGGAATCTCACTCCGTCGCCAGGATGGAGTACAGGGACATGCTCACAGTCAACCCGGCATCGACAGGCTGGCAATCCTGCCTCAGCCTTCCAAGTAGCCGGAACTACAGGTGTGCTCTACCACGCCTGCCTAATTTTTTGATTTATTGCAGAGATGAGGTCCTGCCAAGTTGCCCAAGCTGTTCTCGAACCCGCGGGCTTAGGCAATCCCCTCACCTCAGCCTCCCAAAGTGCTGGGATTACAGGCTTGAGCCACTGCACCCGGCCAAACTTGCATTTCTAATAAGTTTACAATCTGCTGGTCTACAAACTAAACCATCTCTGTTCTAAACCATCTCATATAATCACAGATTAACAATGACCATGGATGCCTAAATTCTATAAAACAGGCAAGCTGTAACAAAATGAAAACTGAGGTGCAAAACAGAAAGACAGATCTCTTGACTGACGTGGAATGTTTGATGGCTAAGAAAGTACAACTGGAGCCAGACATGGTGCTCATACCTGTAATCCCAGCACTTTGGGGTGCCAAGGCTTGATGGCTTGAGGCCAGGAGTTTGAGACCAGCCTGGGCAACCTAGCAAGGCCTCATCTCCACAAAAAAAATCAAAAAATTAGCCAGGTGTGGTGGCATACACATAATAATTATAATACAGCAATGATTATAAATAACTGTAATACAGTATAGGAACAATTGTATATATTAAGTTCTGTAAGAGTGTAGAGAGTGATCTGATAAATCCTTTGCACTCAGATGACCCCTCTGAGAAGACATTGTAAATCTAGCAAACCACTCTGATGTCCCCTCTCAGGGGACATAAAGAGACTGCTGGTGATTATACAGGACAAACTTATGCAAGTGTGAATTTTTCAAAAATGTATGTTTCCCTGAAGTTTCATTCAAATTGCACGAAAAAGCAAACAAGGGGATGGAATATATACTGAGATGTACATTTAAAAAATCAGCTTGGTCATGTAGAAAGAGAATGTGTAAAGTGCTTTCACAGTGGTGCCAACACTTCTTTGTAACAGAAGGAAGCCATAAAGAGCATTTTGTATAAGAAAGACAGTTGTGGGTATACCTTTTGTATCATATGGCATAACTTGAAACAAAAGATAAACAAGTTACTGTAGCCTTAAAAGAAAGAGACTTCTGAAGTTGAAGGCAGATCATATTGAAGTATCAAGCAGCACAGATCAAATATATCTATCTACACTAAGTTGGAAAAGTAAAATTACTTTGATAAATTTCATTTCATGATTTCGTAATTTACAATTAGAAATTTTTAATCCATTTTAGTCTACAGAACAATGGCAAAATGAAAAGACAAAAAGAGTTATAAGCAGCGTGAAGATGAGTTAGATTTAGACTCATCTTCGTGGTTTTTAGGAATCATGAGTACATCCTTCCACACAGTCTTCGAATAACACACTGGACAATAAATTATATATTATTAATGTGGGAGGAAGAAACTGAGACTGCATTGTCTGCTCAAGTAAAAAAACACCAGGTGGAAGATGTCAAATAAATTACTATTGCACAACATTTATCAATGAACTTGTAATGCATGTTGGTGACTGTTTCACATATTACCACGTCAGAAAAGTATAAGATATAAAATTTTGATTTTTGGGGGGTCATAAGTTCCTCAATATCCACAATTCCATTAGAAGTCAAATATCACTACAATACAGTAATTTGTTCCAACACTACACTATATAATATGAAGTGATTCATTTTTCACTATTTCGTAAAAAAGTGCAGTTGAGTTGCTGGTAGGTGGTCTGTGAGATGTCTCTGAGTGCAAATTGTTAAATATGCATGGGAGAAAGGGGAAAGAAAGCCCCACTAAAAACAAACCTACTTTTTAAACTGAGACCTGAAGGAATTGAATGGGTAAAGAAAGGTAGGTAGAGGCCCCACCAGAGGATACTACATGTGCAAAGCCACGAGCCGGGAGAGAGTAATACAATCTGAGTTCTACAAATAGGTCAGCTGCCTGAAACCGAGTGTGCAGTGTGGGAAGGGACACATGGGAGGCTGGACAGCAAGGCAGAGTCCCACATGAAGATCCTTACGTGCCACTCTAGAATCAGGTCTTTATTTCTCTGGCTTTAAGGAAATGGTGAAGACTTTTAACCCCAAAGTGAACTGCATGGATTTGCATTTTAACAAAATCACTTTGTCACCACCAGAGGAGAGAGACTGAAGGTTATAGATTTTACTTTTGATCTAACAAGACCCTGTATTCAAGGCACTGATGGGGGGGAGGGTGTGTGTGTGTGAAGGGGGGAAGCAGTAGAGCTAAATAGAGGATAAAAAAAAAATCACCCAGTTTAATTTTTATCTAAATGAAGTTAGCAAAGAAGTAGCAAAGACTGAAATTTATACACTGCATTCCAAACACAATAAGATATTATTGTGTTTATCCAATAAGCTCAAAGGCCTTAAAAAAAACAAACTGTTAAAGACTTGGTCCATGTAGACAGAGAGGACTATGTGAGATCACAGTAATCAAACCTTGGACAAATCAGTTTCTTTGGGTTTCAGTTTCTTTACCTGTATAATAAAGGGCTCAGGAATCTTTTTTTTTTTACCTTCAGGGATTATTTACCTAATATACAAGAGGGGACCCCCCAAAAAAACTGGAGTATTTTTTAGAGGGCGGGCCCTTCGTAGTATAGGCTTCCCCTGCTAGGTAAGTGTTCTAGTAACCCATCAGCATCAGCATATCAGCTAGCAATGTTGTGAGAGGCTACATTTGGCTTCAGCAAACTTTTTTTGGAGATTCTTTCAATGCATTTGCCCATTTCATGATGATTGATTTATAAGTGCACTTGCCCACACCACATTGAGTGTTCAGCAATTTTTGACCAAAAACAGCAGGAGCCCTATGCCCCACCCTCCCTATTCACCTGATCTCACCCCAAGTGACTTTCTTTTTTGTTTCCCCAGATGAAAAAAGTCTTCAAAGGGAAACATTTGCCAACCTGGAAGAGGTGAAACAAAAACACGGCAGAAGCACTAAAAGGCATCAAAATGGATGAATTCAAAAACTGTTTTTAGCAGTGGAAAAAGCATCTCTATAGGTGTATTGCATCAAACAGAGTACTTTGAAGGCAACAAGTTCAAACATGTAAAAATAAATACACAATTTTTATAAGTAAATTTCGGGGTTTTTTTTTATCCCCTCTTGCAGTATATTTCAATATAATTGGTTTCCTTTGTAATCCTACCCATTTTACTTAAATTTTAAAACATTCTCTTATTCTGAGAATGAGTTAAGGGCACAAAAGTGGTTAAGAAGCACTGCATGACCTTTCAGGTCACAATTCTCAAGTTATACGATTTTGGACATTCAATACAGGAACTAAAGAAAATGCTGCTAGCCAAGGACACATAGAAAGGGGGCAGCAGGAGAAGCACAATACATACTACAGACTAAAAGATATGTCTAGGGAATACAAGTCTGACTCAGGTTGATATTATTTTTTGTCTTTCCAATTTCCCTTCCCTTTCTCCTTTGGTACACTTAGGCTAATGCGGGTATTAAGAGAGTGCTAGATGGCTTTCTTCTTTTGTATACTTTAAACCTACTGAACTATGATTTATATGATTTATAGGACAAAAACGTCATTAGTAAGGGCTACGAGAAAGCTCGGTATATGAGGAAGATTTATATTGCAGAGACTGGTCATGTTAGCAATCAAATAAATGAGGTAAGAACAAAAAGTCTTTTTCATAATATCCATACACAAAACTATCTTAGAAAGAAACTAGGTAAATTAAAAAATAACTTTTTTTAGCCAGAAACAATTGGTCTTAAAAAGACATGTGTAGAGCAAAGTTGGTTGTTACCATCTTATAATTATAGTTCTATATTATATATATACCATATATAATTATGTAACAGGATGATGCATCTCTCCTCGTTCTTGATAATGGCACTCTATGATAAGAAACCCAAGTCTACTGAATGATATAATCTACAGGGTCACTGTTAGCATTCAAACTTAAAATGTATGTAGCTATGACATAGAAAGGAAACCAGTAGAAAGGAAAAAATTTCAAGAACACTATTAAGACTTGAATTATGAAACATATATTATCATCATCAGAGTAAAAGCAAATCAATAATATAATTATTGCTTGATGGTATTCCCACTGTATATTTTAATCAGTTTAAATTATCAAAATGGTTCTGATTAATCAATAAAAATCTTAGTGTGCCATTTGATCAGTATTATAAAAGAACATCTTGTTGGTCTGAAAAACCACAGAAAGATAGTAATATAATTTGCAATATCCTTTTAAATTATATCTACTTAATATTTAAAAGCTTTCCTATTCTAGACATGAATCCACAATGAGGTAGTCAGCCAACTATTCAACTGAACAACAATGGAAGACTTTCAAAGCTGCAAAATCAAATCTAATCAGTTTAAAAATAGAACCTAAATTACATTTGTGGGGGGTTTCATCTCTTAGCAACAATCTGAGGGGAAAAGAGCCTTTACCATCCTCAGAAAGTTTTTCTGGAGAAAAAATACAACACAACGCATAGGTCTTCTTTCCTTCAAGAGTCTTATCAACCTAACAGATCTGTATGGGAAGGCAGGCTTCTGTCTTCACAGGTAGCTCTTTCTTCCCACACCTCCCAAGGAATTTGCATATCTCTAAACCAGAGGCAGGTAACTGAGGCACCTAAGGCAATCTTTAGTGTCACTCTACTCCACCCCTGACAAGTGGTTTCTTTTAATAAGTATCTTATAAAGAATATTTAAGCTATACTTAGAAAACAAAGTCACTTTTTAGCACAAATACTTCAATAATTTATTTGCTTCAGAAAAACTGCGCCAAGCAAACGTTACAACTACTTATAAAAACGTGTAGACTTCTTCACTTTTAGTCTAGGCAATATAGATTACGTGTTCAGTGAACTAAAAACCCTCAGAAGTTGCATTTTTAGAGCAACTATCATACTTGCTTTAGGAAGCAAAATATCTTCCAGGTACAAGATATTTAGAAATAATTTGTAACCATACTTCATTGTAAAACGAACACCATCTTAAGCAAATCCACGAAACAGAGTCCCAAGCAGACACAAAACATAAGTCAGTGGGGGGGATTTATTTTTCAAAAAGATTTTTCAAAATATGATTTGCACACAACTTGAAGAAATCCCCTGCTGTATTTAAAAACAAAAGCCACATTTACAGGTTATACTAGAACAGAGCATAAATTATTTCTCAATAAAGGTATGAAGCACTACTCACCTCCATTTCCACAGCAGCAATACCCTGATCATAATGACCCATCAGATTAGGGAAAAAAGTCATGTTGTAGGCCATTTTCATACATCTGGGAACCGTAATTGGTTCACAGGTGAAAAGACTGTGCCCTCTTATGAGGGGCAGAAAGATACACGTCAACAAAAACGTAAACATTTCCATCTTCTTCAAATTCCCTATTTTACCACATAGCTTGGATAAATCGCTCTTTTTCGTCCTCTGAAGATCCCCATTCGAAGGAAAAAGATTAAAATTCCTCATTTCATTATTTTACCATTTTGAAGGAAGCTGTTTTCCTGAAAATGAGTCCTGGGTCAATTACTGTAAAAACAACCAAGAGGGTGTATTAGCAACATTTGCCATAAACTCAAATGCGGACGTCAAAGTGCAGCGTTAAGACTTTCTTCCTAGGTAAACTAATACTGGAACAACGATGGAAAATGCTGTCCTAGCAAGACACTCCTCCTAGGCACAGAATATGTCACTTGCTGGGCAAGTCTCATGTCTAGGGACCCGAGGAGCGAAGGCTGGCGCTGTGTGGAACACAGGGTGGAAAGGGGGCGCAGAGGATGAGTGAGACCGAGGGGAAAAAGGAATGCTGGAGCACAGTTAAAAAACGATTAGTAGAATCCTCAAGTCAAAGGCCCCTGTTGGAGCCGTGTTACACACAGGACAACGGAGGCGTCGGGAAGTCCCTTAAGACCTCGAGAGTTCTTAAACTTTCTATAAAGGCTCTAAAGAGCCAGTTTTGGTGGCCACGTCCAGGATTCCTCCTGCAGGGGGGCAAAGTTGCCGTTTTCCCGGGCTGGGGTTGGGGGTGGGGGCCGTCGTGCTGCCGTCGAAAGGAACATGCGCAAACCCGTGCCGGGAGGGCGACGGCGGCCCTGGGGGGCGGGGGCCGTGCGCCCCGAATTACGAGCCACCCCGCCCCCACCCCCGCCCCCACCCCCGGCGCCCGGGCCTCCAGCGCCCCCCACCCGGGCACCTGCCCGGGCCCGGAGCCTGCCAGCAGCGGCCCGGCCCGCCCGGCGCCGCGGGGCCCGGCGAGGCCCTGGCAAGGCGACTCCGGCTTCCAGGGCACCTGGGCCGGTGCGGACCGTCCCGCCGCCCCCGCACCTGCGGCCCGGCCGCGGCCCGGCCCGCCCGCCCCGCCGCGCCTCCCCCGGGGCCCGCCCGCCCCTGCCCAGGCCCGGCCCGGGGAGCCTCACCTCGCGCGGCGGTCGAAGGCCGCGCTCCCGCCCCCCAGCCCGCCGGCCCCCGCGGCCTCAGACGGCTCCCGGGAGCGTCCCGGACTCCAGCCGCCGCCGGAGCCGCACGGGGCGCGGAAGCCGAGCGATCCCGCGAGACTGCGCCGCCAGGTCGGGCGGGCAGGTCGGGGCTCGCGGCGGCGGCGGCGGCGGCGGCGGCGGGACTGGCCCTGCGCCGGGCCCCGCCCGCGCTGCGCCGCCCGGCCGGGCTCCGCGGGCTGGACTGGGTCGGGGTGCCGAGGCCGGCGGCGGGGCCGGAGGTCGCCTCCGCCTGGCCACTGTGGGGGCCTCGAGGCACGAGGCTGCGCCCTGTCCCGCTGTCTGGGCCCGCGGGGGGGCACCCTTCGAGGATCTCGTGAAGCTCTTGATGATCCTCAAAATGAGCGGTTTGTTTTCATTTTGGATTCAAGGGGTGCTTGTGCAGGTTTGCCTCCTGGGTACACTGCGGGAACACATGTGAGCTGTGGGCGTCTACTGAACCTGTCACCCAGGTGGTGGACATGGTACCCAGTGGGCGGTTTTCCAACCCTCACCCCCTCCCTCCCTCCGCCCTCGGAGTCCCCAGTGTGTGTGGTTTCATCCTTTCGCCCGTGTGTGCCCAGTGTTCAGCTCCCACTTGCAGGCGAGAACCTGAGGTATTTGGTTTTCTGTTTGTGCATTAATCCGCTGAGAATAATGGCCTCCAGCTACATCCTTGTCACTGCAAAGGACATGATTTTGTTCTTTTGACTGTGTAGTATTTTATGGTATATCTGTACCACATTTTCTTTATCCAATCCACTGCTGATGTGCACCTAGGTTAGTTCCATGTTTTTGCTATTGTGAATAGCGTAAAGCTCCCTTAAAAACCCCACTGTATCGCGAATTTCAGAAGCCAAGTATCCCTAAACAGGGCCAATTTGCTCTGTAAGGTCAGTGACCCAAGTGACCCAAGTTAGAAGATAACTTCCTGGACATCTATTCTAAAAAACCTTTGATTAAGTGAGGGAGTCTGGTCACCAACTCAAAGTGCAGGTGGCAGTGGTATTCCAGCCCCAGTGGTCCTGCAAAACCGTACCGTATTAGAACGTTGAACACCTTTAAAGTCGACCTAGTTTTTAGGACAAACTCTACCCCATATCTTCTCAGATAAATGACCTAATCTTTCAGGGGCTTAGTTTCTTTACAGTATAGAAATGATAATAGTTATGATGATGGTTAACGTTAATTGAGCACTGGCTGTAAATCAGATAGTTCCAAATCCTTTATGTGCATTTACAACTAGTCTGTAGAATCCCCCATGAGGTCGGCAGAATTGTATGAGAAGCAAATGAATTTGTAGAAGCGCTTGAAAGATGCAAAATGACTTTTAAATGGAGGCTATTCTTATCAGATAAATCATCCTGTAGCAGAAAAGAAATATCACATTTCAATACCTGGGATGAAGGATACAACTGAGTAACTAGAGTCAGAGTTCTGAAATCTGTGGATAGAGCCATGACTTTGGAAAGGGGAATTCTTCCCCAGTTTTATCCAAAGCTTAGGACTAATGTTGGGAAAGAGTGCTGAAGAAATATTAACATCACTATGAGTTGGACAGTTTATGTATTGCATAATACATTTTTATGTAGGAAGAATATTTCCCCTACATTTCTGTGCTGTAAGATTATTTCTCTCCATTTCTTTCTTTCTTTCTTTTTTTGTTTGAGTCAGAGTCTCACTCCATCGCCCAGGCTGGAGTGCACTGGCACGCTCACGGCCACCCCAGCGTCGACCTGCTGGGCTCAGGCGATCCTTCTGCCTCAGCCTTCCAAGTAGCCAGAACTTCAGGCGCATGCTACCACATCCAGCTAATTTTTTGATTTATTGTAAAGATGAGGTCTTGCCAAGTTGGCCAAGCTGTTCTTGAACCTGTGGGCTCAGGCAATCCCCTCACCTCAGCCTCCCAAAGTGCTGGGATTACAGGCTTGCGCCTCCATGCCCAGTCTCTTTCTCTCCATTTCTTATTAACTTAAATGTGCCTTTCTGTGATCAGGCTTGAATAGCAGGCAGTGACATTTTAATACTTTTAAAATTCAGATGAACACATGTTACATGATTTGGAGTGGAAATGGCATAAGTTGATTTATACAGAAGTAAAGCCTATTTTATTTTTAATTGCATTTAATTATGCAGTGAGCAGTGATGAACTAGAATAATTTTTTTGTTAGGGTAGATTTGGAATATTTGGGCAATTATGTATTAAGATCTCATCACTTGTCTTCCAATGTAAAAAGTTCATATCAATGGCATTGATTAAGGATGCAGACCTTGGAGTTAAAAAAATCCCTGGGCTCAAAGAATATATCTAGCTTATTCGCTATGTGAACTTGAGCAAATTATTCAGCTCTGCTTTACCTGAGTTTCATCATCTGTAAAATATGAAACTATCTGACAGAGGCAGTTTTATTTATTTTCCTTTTTTTTCTCTTCGTGTTGTTCATCTGGCCTGATGCTAGGGGATAGTGGTGACCAAAAGTAGAAGAAACACACTTTCTTTTACTTTTGAAGATAATTTTGCAAGGTACAGAATTCTAGATTGGTAGTTTTTTGCTCTTGATACCTTAAGTATTTCACTCCACTCTCTTCTTGTTTGCATTGTTTCTGAGACATTGGATGTTATTCCAAGCTTTGTCCCTCTATAGGTAAGTTTCTCACCAATAAGTATGGTGTTTTCTGTAGGGTTTTTTTGTAGATGTTCTTTAGTAAGTGAGGATGTTCCCCTCTATGCCTAGTTTGTTGAGGGTTTTTATCATTTTTGCATTTTGTCAAATACTTTTTCTACATCTGTTGATGTGATCATGTGATTTTTCTTCTTTAGCCTACAGGCATGGTAGATTGTATGAATTGATTTTCAAATGTTGAACCAACCTTGCATACCTGGGATAAATCTTGGTTGTGGTGTACAATTCTTTTTATGTATTGTTGGATTCAATTTGCTAATTTTTTTTGAGGATCGTTACATATTTGCTTATGAAATATATTGGTATGTAGTAGTTTGCTTGTAAATTTTTAATCTAGTTTTGGTAATAGGAAAATGAATGCTGTGAGGAAGCATTCCCTCTGCTTCTATCTTCTGGAAGAGATTTTAGAGAGTAGGTTTAACATTGTTGATATCTGCCATTAATCTGGGGGAAGTTCTCAGTCATCATTACTTAAAATATTTATTGTTTCTTTCTTTTCCTTCTGGTATTCCTATTACATATATGCTATACTTTTGTAGTTGTCCCACAGTTCTTTGATATTATGTTCCTTTTTTTCTTGGTCCTTTTTTCCTCTTTGCTTTTCAGTTTTGGCAGTTTCTGTTGAAATATCCTCAAACTCAGAGTTTCTTTCCTCATCTATGTTCTGTCTATTAATGAGCCTATCAAAGGCATTCTTTATTTCTGTCACAGTATTTTTGATCTCTAGCAATTCTTATCTGTTCTTCCTTAAAATTTACATCTCTCTGCTTACATTATCATCTATTCTTGCACATTATCTACTTTTTCCCTTACAGCCCTTAGCATATTAATCATAGTTATTTTAAGTTCCTGGCCTGATAATTCTAACACTTCTTCCATATCTGAATTTGAGTCTTGTTCTGTCTCTTCAAACTGCTTTTGCTTAATAATGTGTGTCATAATTTTCTGTTGAAAGCTGGACGTGATATACTGAGTAAAAGGTACTAGGGTAAATAGTGCTTTAGTGATGTGGTGGGAAGAGAAGCATTCTACAGACCTATGATTAGGTTTCAGTCTTAGTAAGCCTGTGTCCCTAGGCTGTGAACTTCACAAATGCTTCTCAGTTTTTACCCCATCTTAGGTGGGACAGAATGACTAGAGAGGAATGGGGTTGGATATTTTCATTCTCCCAAATTGATTAGGCTTGATAAAACCCCAAAAGCTACTAGTATAGTAATTTCTCTTGAGAGCATGCCTTGTTAAGAAGAACGAAGTATTTTGACACCTTTCAAAATGGTTAGTATTCTCCTTTCTCTACTGGATATAGAAGCTGATTTTTCTCTGATCTTCACTGAGATAACTTGGAAGAGCTCCTCTAGGTACAACTCACAAAAATACAGGTGTGCCTCCCCCCTCAAAGACTAGGCCCCTGGAATTTTTAACTCTGAAACTTGTCAGCACTGAGCCTCCAGCAATTCATCAGTTATAGTTCTGGCTTTCCTACCCTGTAGGGTTCCCCTGAAGGTTTCTGCCGGCAGGTTTCTGCTCCAGTGAGTTGTGATTCTCTCTCTTTATGTCTGTCTTTCCAATTTTGAAGGCAGTGGCTTGCCCTGTGTGCTCATTTCTCTGATAGATCTAAGAAGAGTTGTTGATTTTCAGTTTGTTCAACTTTGTACTTGTTGTTAGGACACAGTGATAACTTCTAAGCTCCTTGCATGCCAGACTGGAAATCCCAATTTCTTATTTTCAAAACAGGCATTACTTTAAAAATGTTATCGACAATTCCAGTTGCTACTGCCTTGGCAGAACAACGTTTCTACAAGTTTTTTTTTTTTTTTTTGATCTGGAGTCTCACTCCTTGTCGCCTAGGCTGGAGTGCAGTGGCACGCTCATGGTCACCACAACCCCTGCCTGCTGGGCTCAGGTGATCCTTCCGCCTCAGTCTTCCAAGTAGCTGAAACTATAGACACACACCACCACACCTGGCTGGGTTTTTTTGTGTGACTTATTGTAGTGATGAGGTCTCACCAAGTTGCCCAAGCTGGTCTCGAACCCCTTGGGCTCAGGCAATCCTCTTGGCCTCCCAAAGTGCTGGAATTACAGGCTGAGCCAGCGTGCCCAGCTAAGTTTCTACAAGTTAAAATCAACTTGAAAAATCCCAAGAGCTACAATAACACAGGGATGTTTAGCATTATTGTTCATAGAATACTGATTATATAAAAATTTTGATGATGGTGTTAACCTAATTAAATGATTTTTCTGAAATTTATGGGGATAAATATGTGATTTATAAATTATATAAGTTTTTATTTTATTGCTTATCCAAACATCTCCAGTCTATCACCAGACTTTGCAGATACATGCAATAATTAAATGTATTCATCTTTGATATTTTGACTACTCATTAAAACATAGCTTTACATATTAAAATTTCTTTTGGTCTTTATAAAGGTACATTTTTTTCCGAGGTAAGAGGATAGAGCATATTTTATGTAGTAGTTTGTTAGCCTGATATATGACTTTTAACTAGACATGTAGTGTGGTGTCATCCTTTGTACTCTTCGTCGGGTTCTGCTCACATACGAAGGGGACCCCCATCAAAAAAAGGAAATATTTTTTGGAGAGTAGACCTTTTGTAGTACAGACTTCTCCCACTAGGTAAGTGTTCTGTGAATCCATTGGCATCAGGGTACCCACTAATATTATTGTAAGAGGCTGTGTTCGGTTTCAATGAATTTTTTTTTTTTTTTTGAGAGTCTTTCAACATGTTTGCACATTTCATGATGGGTGATTTACCAGCACACCTACCTACACTGTACCAAGTGTTCAGCAGTTTTTGACCCAAAATGGCATGAACCCCATGCTCCAACCCTCCATACTCAACCGATCTCACCTGGAACACTTTTTTTTTTGTTGCCAGATGAAAAAAGTCCTCAAAGGGAAATGTTTTACTGATGTGGAAGAGGTGAAACAAAAAATGGCAGAAGTATAAAAGGCATCAAAATTGATGAGCTCAAAAACCGTTTTGAAAAAATCTTGATAGGCTTATTGCATCAAACGAAGAGTACTTTGAAGGAGATTGAAGTGTAAACATGTAAGAATAAATATACAATTTTTTATAAATAAATTCCAGATTTTTTGTGTCCCCCCTTGTGTTGGAGGTAGGCCTGCTTGGGACCACTGACCTGGTACTGAGACATTAGAGGCTTGAGGAGGAAACAGCAAGAGGGGGGCCCCAGCTGGAGGAGGCTGAGCAGAGGCACAGACAAGGACAGAGAGAAAGACAGGTACTTGGGAGGAAAGCAATTAGAACAGCTGCATCCTCTCTCCTGAAATTCTCCCCTGAATCGCTCTTTCCCCAGCCCTTGAAAGGTCTACCCGTGGCTGCAGTCCCTCCCAGTGACATTTGTGAATTTGGTCATGCATTCACTTAATTTAAGGGTATAAGTGAATATGACATAGATGATAGCCTCTATTTAAAAATGAACTTTCTCTTGAAGTACGTTACCTGTTGCTCCCTGCTCTCGAGGCTAATTGTGGCAGTGTTTGCAGCACAGCAATTAACCTTTGGGTTGTGTCCATTATGGTTGTGTCTATCATGGCTGGCCAGAAATAACAGACCATCTAATGACTACCTCCAGCATTACTGGAAAAATAAAATTTTCAGTGCAGTATAACATGACACTGCAGGAAAGAGCCACATATTTTAATGACAGTTTGATGTATAAGATTGCCTTTTTGGAGCACTGCTATTGTCATTGCCAATAAAGAGATTTCATAAGGCGAAAGAAAAACAGCTTCAGCTCTACTAATGCTTTGAGTTATCTGTGAGTTGCCTGTGAGTTTACCCTGCTGGGTTTTGTTTTTAGTGGCTTCAGTACCCACCATCTGGTCATCTTTAATATTTAATATCCTTTTTTTTCTAGCAAGGCATTCATGTTAAGTCAAATATTAAAATAATATTTTCCCTAAAGCATTTAGCAACTATTATAGAAAGGAACTTCTTCCTTCAAATTTAATAATTGAGACAATAAATTAATTTCCCTACAATATCTTCAAGGTATCCCTATGCAGGAAAATGTTATGGAGGTTTCTCAAAAAAGTGAAAACAGAACTACCATATAATCCAGCAATCCCATTTCTAGTTATATATTCAAAGGAAATGAAACCAGTATGTCGAAAAGATGTGTGCACTCCCATGTTCATTGCAGCATTTTCACAAGAGCTGAGATATGAAAACAACCCAAGCATTTGCTGATAGACGAACTGATAAAGAACATGTGATATAGGTACACAATGGAATATTATTCAGTCATAAAAACAAGGAAATCCTGCCATTTGCAACATTGCGTATTAATGTGAAGGACATTATGCTAAGTGAAACAAACCAGACACAGAAAGATAAATTCTGTATGATCTCACTGATATGTGGAATCTTAAAAAGATTGTAATGGAAGCAGAGAGTAAAAAGGTAGTTGCCAGGGGCTGAAGATGTTGGTCAAAAGGCATAAACTTTCAGTTTTAGAAGAGTAAATTCTGAGGTTCTAATGTACAGCACGATGACTATAGTTAGAAAGACTGTATTGTATACTTAAAGCATGTGAACAGAGCGGATCTTAAGTGTCTTCACCACACACAAACACACACTCAAAATGGTAACTATGTGAGGTGATGAATGTGTTAATTAACTTGATTGTGGTAAATATTTCACAAAGCATATGTTTATCAAACCATTATGTTGTTTATCTTGAATTTTTACTCTGTAAAAAGGGAAAAAGACAAAAAAATCACAAATGGGATAAGTATGTATCATAGATAAGTAAAAGAAAACATGGAATTACATTTTTAGAGGTTGTGGACTAACCCTGAATTGTACCCTACATCTTTAAAATAAAAATAAATAAATTTTTAAAGAAAGTGGAATTAAAGAAATATCACTATTTTGCAGTTCAATAGAAAAGGTTTTATGGAGGAGGTAGGCTTTGGGGAGCTACTTGGATGTAAATTATTGAGAGATTTGATGTTCTTGACATGATAATGTGGACAGGGAGATGTTTAGAGGGAGCAATGGGATAATTTAATACAATGGCTCTTGTGTGTTTTCACTTGAAGGCAGAGGCAGATTTACTATGAGTAATAAAGCTTAATCCTCAGGGAACTCTCCAAGGCTCTATCTAATCTGACATTTTGAAATCTTACATTCTTTTTCTTATAAAGGGTCCCTAAAGTTGTGTAAGCTTTAAGAACTGCAGAACCAAAATACACTCCTCTTGAAAGAAGGAAAATAACATAGTGAAGACCAGAAAAATGGAATCATGTGGGTGGATTTTGAAGCAGTTAACAACATTTAGAAGTTTAATTGATTTCCCCTAGGAAAGGGGGAAGGATGAGAAGGGAGGTTACTGACCTATGTTTTTATTGATAATAAACCCTGTAGAACTAGTTAAGTTTTGTATGTATAAATTTGGTGAAACTTAAAATTATTTATTTATTTAAGGGAAGATGGAACACTGGGCAGCCCATGTCCGTGCATGTTCTTTGTTGCAGGGCAAGCCTTATCAGTCTTTGTCCCTTAGTCCCTTCCTCCAATCTAGAGGCCCTTGGTGCCAAAGGGAGAATTGGGAAGAGGAAATTCTTCTCTTTCTTTGCTTGACCTGACCCGTCATCGTCTCCATCAGTAATGAGGAATTTCTTTTCATCAGGGGTTCGTTTTCATTATCCTCTCCCATGGGTTAGACTTTTCCCCTGCCTTGCTATGTTCCCACATGATCCTCAAGGTAGATTTAGCCTCCAAGTAATTCCACTAATAAACAGCCTAACCCACAATGAAAACCTGGGTCAATTTTTGTCTCTTTTAAAATTTAATTTTGGATGATCACTTTCATTTTAACTTTTAAAATGTGGCCCTAACTTAAAGGACTATTCTTTTGCTCAAATTGAATGGATTATAATCTTAAGGATAGAGAGAGAGATGATTTAAACAGGAATTTTATGGATAAAATGTTTTCATTTTTGTAAAAGCTTTGTGTAGAATAAATGTTGTATTTTAGTTTGATTGACAATTCCATTATAGTATAAATGACAATAAGAGAATTGCATGGGAAGTTTAACACTAGAGACATCTGAGATTATAAAACCCATTCTATGGGCTTATTATAGTTATAAGACAAATTACAAAAGTTACAGAATGTTTTCCTAAACAAATTTTAGTTGGTTAAAAAAAAACACAATTGACAGATCTAGTGTTGAGTTGGGTTAGGCTAGGATATGGAGGGAAGGATAGAGATAGAGAAGAAAAGTAAAAGATAGCTTTCCAAGGAAATATAAGAAATTACCAACTTTGGGTTCTTTGTGGCTAGTTGGAATAAGTGGAGTCCAAGGCAAAGTCTAATGACCAAAGGGAAATCTTAATTTTTTTCACATCAAGGATATATTACTTTCATAAAATCACTTGGAAGGAATATGGGAAAATTTCTTAGAAAAGTGTATAAACAAGAGCAAAAGGCAAAAAGGAAATAAAAACACAAAGGTGAAAACAAACTGTAAGATATCACACTCTATATCTATTAAAATGGCAAACCCAAAATACAACACCAAATGTTGGTAAGGATATTCAACAACAGGAACTTCCATTTACTGCTGTTAGGAATGCAAAACGGTTTAAACTCTTTGAAACACAGTTTGATGGGTTCATACGAAACTAGACAATTCTTACCATATGTCCCAGCAATTACACTCCTTGGACTTGAAAATGTATGAAGACTCTAAAGTCTGTATGTTGATGTTTACAGTCATTATATTTACAATCGCCAAAACTTGGAGGTAACCAAGATGTCCTTTGGTAGGTCAATGGATAAACTATGGTACATCCAGATAATGAAATCACACTCAGCACTAAAAACAGATGGGCTATCAAGCCATGAAAAGACATGGAGGAACCTTAAATGCATATTGCTAAGTGAAAGTTGCCAATCTGAAAAGGCTACATACTATAGTATGATTTCAACTATGTGACATCCTGAACATATGGAAAACTATACATAGACAAAACTATGTAGACAGTAAAAAGATTGATGGTTGCCAGAAGGATAAATAGGTAGAGAACAGAGGATTTGGGGGGGCCAGTGAAACTACTCTGTATGATACTCTAATGATGAACACATGTCATTGTACATTTGTCAAAACTAACAATGTACAACACCAAAAGAGAGCCCTAATGGATTCTGGATGACAATGATATATTAGGTTCATTGATTGTAACAAATGTACTACCTGATGGGGGATGTTGATAGTTGGTGAGGCTGTATATGTGTGAAGGCAGAAGAGATATGGAGAGTCTCTGTATTTTCTGCACAGTTTTGCTGTGAACCTAAAACTGCTCAAGATAATAAAGTCTGTTAAGAATAAAAGAAAGAAAGAAAGAAAAGAAGGAAGGAAGGAAAGAAAGAAAGAAAAAAAAAGGAAAGAAAGGAAGGGAGGGAGGAAGAGAGGCAGTAGTCAAATCCGTAGCAGTGAGGTGGGGGTGGGGGTGTTAGGTGATTCCCATCATTCCCTACTTAATAAGTCAACAACTACTAAGCTGTACTGTGGGGTGGGGGTGGGGGGGAGGACTGGGAGGCATCTGGGAAAAAATGGTATGGAAATGGGATTGATACTGCCTACTCCAATGGGAAAATTAGGCAGGGCAGAAAAAATTTCTAGAAAAGTGTGTGTGTGTGTGTGTGTGTGTATGCGCGCATATACAAAATGTATATATATTTTAGGAAAGGAAAAAACTGTATTAAAATTGTAGATGAATACAAGTCATGTTTGATTCCTACAATTACAAGAGGTGCTCAAATACCAATCCAGACATTTCTTATTACTAAAAGTAATATATAGATAGCATCTCTTAAAATGTGTGTACATTTTTCGGCACCCTCGGTATATTGTGTGTGTGTGTGTGTGTGTGTGTGTGTGTGTGTGTGTGTACTGTATATATTGGTCATATTTTGTCCAGTTTGGTAGATGGAATTTCCATTTAAGACATTTCATAGCAGAGAGCTATACACTACCAGACTGTGCAGAAAATGTTGGGATAGACACATTCCTTGGCTTTTTTCCTGTTGGACTGGTTTAACTATGGTTGAAGCATTGGCAGTCGACTGTATTAAATAAGAAAAACAGGGATGTGAGACGTCTTGTAACTGTCTTGAGTTTCAAGGAAACTATATCTAGGAGAAAAAAACGAACCCATCTTGGACATCAGGCATGATTAAGTCTGCCTTTAACATTTTATTTAACATTTGATTCTCTACAAAATCCTTTTGCATACGCTCATCTCATGTGTTTTTCAAAATCTGATTTAAGTATGTTTCCAATTCTGGATATAATGGAAACTCTCATACTGGAGAATTGATTCTCTTTTGGAAAAGGATTGTTTCTTCTACTTGCTCCATGTTTTTGGTAGTGAGCCTTTTTAACCATTTCTCCTGATCATAGGTTCTACATTTCAAGTTTTACAGTGAAGTTCCTCAGAGACAGACAGTAAGAAAAATGGCTTTCAGGTGGGATAAACCTGGAAAATAAATGAAGTATTTGGTGATACTCCAGGTTCTGTAAAGAGAGTCAGATGAAAATAATCAGGAAATACGACGACTAGGTTTTGTGATTAGAAGTATAGTCCCTGCACACAATCTTCCCCTTAGGTTGGCCAGCAAGAGATACTATAGTATGGCTAACAGCAAGGGCTGTGGCTTTAGACTTTCTGGGATCCAGTCCTGGTCCAATGTTTACTAACTCTGTACCTTAGGTAAGTTCCTTAAGTGCTCTGCCATGGTTTCTGTATATATAAAATTAGTTCATTAACAACAACAACAACAATACATTTCTTATTGACTATTGTGAGTCTTAAGAATTAATTTATGGCCAGGTGCAGTGGCTCAAGCCTATAATCCCAGCACTTTGGGAGGCTGAGGCAAGAGGATTACCTAAGCCCAGGGGTTCAAGACCAGCCTGGGCAACATGATTGTCTCTACAATAAATCAAAAAATTAGGTGGGTATGGTAGCACGCACCTGTAGTTCCAGCTACTTGGAAGGCTGAGGTGGAAGGATCGCCTGAGCCCAGCAGGTCGAAGCTGTGGTGGCCATGAGCATGCCACTGAACTCCACCCTAGACGCCAGAGTGAGGCTCCAGCACACACACATACACACACACACACATACACACACACACAGAATTAATTTATGCAAAGCATTAATTGCCTGACAAGTAGTAAGATGCCCAAGTAATTTTGTCCATTACTATGTCCATTGAGGAAAGTCCCTGGAGGCCTTCTGGAATGCAGGCAGATGAGAGTGACATGGACTCTCCTGATTAAGACATAAGGCATTCCGTCTCTTCCCTTCAACTCAGGAAGTACTTTTGAAAATCATGCAGTAAAATTTATTATTACCCACGAGTTTATAGGTCAGCTAGTTGGTTCTTCTGGTCTCTGTTGAGCTCCCTTATGAATCTGTGGTCAAAGTCAGCTAGGTAGCTCGACTTCTAAAGATTGGCTAGCTAGTGATGGGGACACTTCTACTCCATGTAGTCTCTCATTCTCCAACAGGCTAGTCTAGCTACAGTTTTTATTCACTTACTAGTCTTGGCATTTCAAGAGATTGAAACCATGCAAACCCTTTTGAAGCCTAGACTCAGAAATATTGTAATATTGCTTCTGCTGCATTCTTTTGGGCAAAGCCATTCACAAGGCTCAAGGAATGGAGAAATACTATCTCTCAATGGGAGGAGCTTCAAAGTCATCTCACAAAGGGAATGGACAAAGGGAAGGGAATAACTGCAGTCATTTTTGCAAACAATCTTCCACTCTGCCCAGTTTAATACCGTCTTCCTCAGCATTTCTGGCAGGTGGTCATGTACTCAGAACATAAAAAATGGGTTGGTTACTGTTTTACTAGACAGCTCTCACTATGGGAATGCTTTTCCTTATTATGCCTCTGTAGAGACACTGACTCTCATAGACTCTTTGAATCATAGCATTGAAGGTCATACAGGCGATAGACTTTCTGCAGCCAGATTCCTGTACAGGAAGCCACAGGAAGTTTGCAATTTCCACTGATTTGTCCCAGTTCTACCTTTTGGAACGAAACAAAACATGCATTTCTTATGAATTTCTTTTTAAAAACTTCAAATCAAGGCCTACATGGGTATTACATAAAAGGAAAATACTCCATTCCAGCCCCCATTCATTTCATGTTTGCATTTATTTATTCACAATTCAATACCTAGTAAACAGTTTCCATGGGTGAGGAACTCAAGGTGAGTAAAAGTGTGAGGTTTCAAGTCACTTAGCTTTGAATATAAGCCTCGTCTTACCACTTGTTTAACTGTTGTTTAATTTCTCTAATTCTCAGTTTTCTCACCTGAAAAATAGGAATAATCATTCCTACCTCACAGGGAGATTGTGATAATTTAATAAAATAACAAATATAAAGTGCCTGGCCTATAGAAGGCACTCAGTTAATGAAAGCTATTATTATTATTATTATTGTTAAGGGATGATACTTTGGATATGTTTTCTGTAATCTCTCTGTCTCCTGGGTTCTCAAATTATTCTCCATGTCTTGGTAATCCTTCTTTCTTGAGAATGAGTAATATTCTGCATAGACAATATAGTGTAGTGTAGTGGCTTGAATAAACGGCCTTTGTAGTCAGACATATCTGTGTTTGAATTCTGGCTCAGCTATTTACTAACTCTGCCATTTAAACTCTCAAAGTCGCAGTTTATAAATCCACAAAGTAAGAGGAATAATAATTCGTAGCTTTGGCATGAAACTTACATGAAAGACTACACATAAAAACCTTAGCATAGCGCCTAACGTTTAGTGAACCCTGTGCTACCCACTCTCCAGCAAGTGGAAGGTATGCATTTTATTCAATGCATTTAGCATGGTTCCTTGGAAAGAATCAGAAGAAAACCTGAGCCAAGTCACTTCAGCTCCTGGAGTCTTCACCTCAATGTGTAAAGAAGGGGACTGGTTCTGTGGTCCCCAGGGAAATGTACAGATCCAATAGTCCATGATTGTTATCTTCCAGGTTGTTCCTTTAACTCCCTTCATTAGAAACAGAATTATGTAGATGTGTTGGGGTGGCTGTAGAAAGTGCATGAAAATGGAAATTAAATAATCTTGTAATTGTGGGAGTCTCAGCCCCCCAAGGATTTCCAGGCCACCCAGTCCTTGACGATCAAGTCAGATATCTGGAAAGTGAAAGCTGGAAAGAAATCATCCTCTTTGTCTGGGCATCATGCCTGGAGTTTTATGTGGTGTTAAATAGAATACGGGGCTTTACAACATCTATAACAGAAAGCACAGGCAACGAGGCAGTCTATTTTGGAAGCACTAACTAATGACCAGAGCTAATTTCCTTTTCACATATTGTTTAGAGGTGGAAAGGAAGATTGGAGCAAATTATTCACTTCCATGTTTTAGTGTCTCATAATGTTTTAAAAAATTAATCCAAGTCTTGGCAAATGATTCCCTTAAAGATAACTCCCCAGGCATGATGAACAGATCTAACAAGAGAAGGAGAGGATGCAGAACAATTGTAGGCCTTGTGACAATTTTTAATGTAAAGAGCTCCCACTAGTGTTAATAGAGTATCCACAGGAAAAATTCAGAGCAATACACTGCATCGTCTGGCTGTGGTGAAAAGCCTGATGTGCCATCACATACTATTAATAGTGGCCCATTTTGCTGCATTGCAGGCAAATCTTGTTATTGTTGGGTTAGGTTCCATTTAGGATGCAGCATTTCTTTTATATTACCCTTTTCTTGAAAGGCTCCCTTGTAAGTTGTGTAAGAAATGTGTAAGCAATGCAGATGAGCAATGAAAATACTTAGTGGTTTGAGAGAATCGTTTTACTCCCAGGTGTGTCTTATTAGCCTGTTTCTTCTGACTGGAACCAAGATACGATACTCCTTCAATGCAGTTGCAAGAATGATTCGATCTTGTTAAATGCCTGTCATTTTAGCTGGAACATTGTTCTATAAGCAATCGACAATATATAGGCTGTAGTGATATTATTTGTGTAAGAGATACATCTCCAGATGCGAGTCTGCTCTCATAAACCCATCGAAAGAGCAGAAGAGATTGTGGAAGAGATGGCTAGATTTGACACACAACATTTCAGTTCTTAATAAATTAAGCCTTTGCAATGTATTAGCCCTATCATTAAAAACACTTACACACATTTATAAATCTTATCTTTAAGAATATGATAAGGAAAAATCAGACATAAACATACAGTGTGATGTATTATAATTAAGTCTCTTAGCATGTCATAGAGGTGTCAGAAAAATCTCTCCAAGAAACAAAAGAGTAAATAGCAGGAAATTTATATCTCAGTGTCAGGTCCAACAAACATTATTTTCACATAATTGTGAACATCCATAGTGTGTGATAATTAAGTCTTCTGTAATAGTATGGCTATCATAATATGATAATTAAGTCAAGTTTAAAAAGTCCGTACTATCATAAGAATAGAGACACTGAAATTACTTGCTAGACAAAGAGACAAAGAAAAACATAGGAAAGAGAGAGAAAGAAAATGGTTAGCAAATATATTTGCAAAATTATAGCTCAAAGAAACATTGGGAGACAAACTGTACTAATATCTCTTTGTAGACCTCCTGTATCTTACCCTGTCCCTGTCAAAGTTTTTAAAATGTGTATTTTAGGTGATAATTATAATGAACATTTATTGAGCACTTAGTTCATCATCTTATTTATTGCATCATCTTACTTAGTTCTGCCAATAACTCTATAATCTTGGGAGGTCAGTATTATTATCATTGTCATTTTTACAGATGACTTCCAGAGTCTGTGTAACTTGTCCAAGGTTACACAGCTGGAGATTGACAAAGCCAAGTAGGAACCAAGTCTGTATGAGCATTGATCCTCTACCAATCCTTTGCCCATTTACTGTCAGCTCCTATCTAGCAATTCCATGATCTGCTCTGCATCATAGATGTTATGTCTGTGCTGTCTAATATGGAAACTACTAGCCACATGTGGTTCTTCAAATTAAAATAATTTTAAATTAAGTTAAATTAAAAATTCAGTTCCTAGTCATCTCAGACACATTTCAAATGCCCAACAGTCCTCGTGTGATTGGTGGCTGTTGTATCAGACAACATAGGTTATAGAACTGCAGAAAATTCCACCGGACAGTTCTGAATTCTAGACTCTGTAAACAACCAACATTTTCTTCCAATAAACTCCCAGTGCTAATGGGAATCATTGATGAGAGATGGGAGAAGCCATTTTTCATCCTCTAACAGCCTCTGATGGCTACAAATTCCAGTATTCTTTAGCAATTAGCAGCAGTGGCAGCTGGGGGCCCCAGTGTTGTGTCAGTACTTCTGGCAGCAACAGCAAACCTCAGCAGAAACAGGGATAAATGCCTGATGGCCTGGTAACACCAGTTTTTTCCTTTATTTTTTCCCTAGCCTTAGAGTGGTGGCAGATTCCTGCAGTTACTAATCTGTCAGTTTCTCACTGTCCTATTTTTGCTCCTTCAGCCCTTTCAGCACTTTTGTCACTACTTCTTCTATTAAATCCCTTATTTGAAATACCTAGACTGTTTCTCACTCAACTCCAACTCTGAAGCTAGGTTCTTAACCAGTGAGTTATGTTGAAAGTAAAATGAAAATGATATGGAAACCCACTATTGTCTGTCCATATTGCAACAACCCTTAAAGAAAGGCATAACCGAGTGAGCAGACCTGTGTGTACCTACATTCCTGAGAATTAACAAAGGGCGTGTTTTCCCTTATCTCCTATACAGTCCCCTTAAGTCACTTCAAGGAATCCTTAACTCCCTGGCAGACTGCTCATTCAACTGGGAGGAACGAATCCTTATCCACTTCCTTTTATCCATAGGCATAGATTTGAAAAATATAGTACCCATGTAACCATAAGTCTTGT
Source organism: Tarsius wallacei (assembly GCA_963574415.1). NCBI lineage: Eukaryota > Metazoa > Chordata > Mammalia > Primates > Tarsiidae > Tarsius > Tarsius wallacei. The sequence goes on along the minus strand of CAUYQG010201436.1, from coordinate 23,380 downwards.
AATTTTGTATAACTTTTTGCCAGTTATAACTACTAGTTAACAGTATGTTGTAGCGAATAACGTTTTACTTTGTAATAGGCTCTGTTAACTCCCTTACTCTGTGGCAAACTTGATCAACTCCTCTGCTTGGTGTTACTGATAAGAGAAACCATGAGTTACCCCTGGTAACTGGCACCAGGAAATGTGGACCATAAATGTTACTATTGACAAAACATGCTGTAACTTAAGTTCTGTGCAATGTTTTGTGAGTCACACAGTCAATTTACAGATTCGCAGTCCTAAACTATACAACAGACTATGAAACCTAAGGGGAGAGCAGACAGCTTATAGAAATATCAGATGCCAGGTTCTGTCACCCTGAATTCTGAATTCTGAGTTTAGAAATAAACTTTCTGCCAGTTCTCTGCCTCTTAATTTATTGGCTTTGAGAGATAGCTGCTGAGCATTTACTTGGATTATAATAAAAAAGAGAAGATTTAACCAAAAGTAGAGTGATTATTATCTAGACCAAAACTAAAATGATTATTAATTAAGGTGAATGCCTAAACAATCAGAATACTTTGGAAAGGAAAGATATTGCTCTTTTTTCTGTGATAAATATTTATTACTTACATAATTCAAAAAATACTTTTTAAAAATTTGAAGCTATAGATCTTAACTTGAACTTTAATCTTACCCTAAATTTTTATCAATAAACCTAAAATCAGATTTCTTAGGAATGCTAAAACAATTAGACTAATTCTGCGATTTACCAGCTGATCCTAGCCCCAACAAAAGTTACAACTTACTCCTATTGTACTTAATGTATTCAAAGTTAATACTACTCATTGGTACCTGATCTCAAACCAGGCGAAGTGGAACCAAAGGGAGGCCCAAACTTTACCTGTATGATGACAACTTGTATACCTAATTCTGAATTGTGCCCCACATCCTTAAAATTTAAAAAAAAATTTAAATGCTACTCGTTAATGGCTAAAGGGATTGAGGATACAGAGGCGGGGAAGATCCTAGAATGTAACTTTCCTATTATTTGCTCAAAAGAACTTTTCCACAAAGGGAAAACATTTGATCACTGAATTTGATCACTGAATTCCTACTTATGCATACTCCTCCCATTGGTCAGCAATGAAAAAAAAAAAGCAAAGAAGAATGAGACTTCCAAAATTTTAAAGAATTCAGGGGATCTTCTCACCAACAAAATAGTGATATAACTGGTGAAAAATATTTTTAAAAGTCATTCAAAATCTCTGGAAATTGTGTCTGAAGGACATATAACAATGGAAAAACATTCATTCAAGAAAATTGAATAAATTTTGTTAAAAACAGTTGCAATTTGTGACATGTGAGCCACAACCAGCTGCATCTCTCATTCCATTGCCCCCAACTCTGTGTTACAGAGATTCTACCCTAAATGTGTGCAACCAAGAAGACAGTGACTCCCTTTCTCACCAGCTCCTGGTCTAGGACCATGGTTTACCCAGGAAGGGCAGACCAATGGAGTTTCTCATCTCCTCCTGCACCATATTGCAGAATCTCTGTAATTCTGCAGACAAAGAATTTCCGTTTACTTAATGTATGTAATTGTAAAGAGCTGTAGGTAATTTATGTAATTTCAGGGTCTCTAGAACTGGGTCACTATTCCCCAACTCAGTCACTACTCACAAGGAAGAAGCTCTACCCCATGCGTGGCAGACAAAATATACTGTAGCCCATGTAATCTATGTCCCAATTCACTCAAAGGACAAAGGGTTCATGCCAGGAGGAGCAAGCCCAAAAGACCAAGGACTTTTCCACATGGCCACTGGGAGAGTGGGTGTATCACACCAGAAAAAAGATGTCCTTATCCTCAGCTTCACTACAGTGGTACAGTTTCTGCCCAAATGGAAAGGTAGGCCACAAGGAAAAGAACTCTGTCTAAGAGACTGACTTTATTTAGAACAGAGAAATTAAAGGCTTTGTTCAAAACAATGAAGGTAATGGTGGAGAACAATTAAGAGGGGGCTAATAGCTCAGCCATAAACAAAAATGGCAGGGTAGCCAGAAGTTTAATGAAAAGAACCAGTCAAGAGACAGGGAAGAGATAGCTAAGAAGAGCCCTCTTGGGATCATAGACAACTCTGGAAATCAAGAAGACTGTGTGCACAAGTTAGGCTGTGCAAGTCATGAGCAGACTTGAAAGCATCCTGCAAGCTGCACACATACTCATCAACACAGGGCAGAACACTAGCACAAGTGACTTAAACATAACCTCATGACAAAACACTGACTACACAATGTGTAACTTTGCCACAAGAGTGATGCCTAGGAAGTCAGGCTTAAAAACAGTATCATAGCCGGGCTCGGTGGCTCAGCCTGTAATCCTGTGCCTTGGGAGGCTGAGGTGAGTGGATTGCCTGAGCCCGCGGGTTCGAGACCTGCCTGGACAACTTGGCGAGACCTCATCTCTACCATAAATCAAAAATTAGCCGGGCATGGTAGCATGCGCCTGTAGTTCCAGCTACTTGGAAGGCTGAGGCAGAAGGAATGCTGGAGCCCAGCAGGTCAAGGCTGTGGTGGCTGGGAGAGGCCACTGCACTCCAGTCTGGGTGACAGAGTGAAACTCCAACTCAAAATAATAATAATAATAATAATAATAATAATAATAATATCATATTAATCCCTGGCTCTCTGGAAGTCTCTGTGCATGACCAAAGCTGCATCCTTTTGGAAACAATCTGAGAGGGATTTCAAGTTACTAATCCTTGGCTAAATGTGGGAAAAATAAGTTTGAAAAAACAAACTCGGCCAGGTGCGGTGGCTCAAGTCTGTAATCCCAGCACTTTGGGAGGCAAAGGTAGATGCCATACACAAGAAAAAATAGCAGAAATAGAAACTGCCTTAGAAGGGACCCAGATGATAAACTAAGCAGATAAAGGCCTTAAAGCAGGTATTAGAAATATGTTAAAATAGCTAAAGGAAACCATGCTTTAAAAAAAGAAAGATATGATGACAATGTCTCATCAAATAGATAATATCAATAAAATATACAAATTATTAAAAAGAACCAAATGGCAATTCCAAAGTTGAAATTTATGATAACTGAAATAAAAATTCACTAGATAGGATCAACAGTACATTTCAGCTCCTAGAAGAAAGAATCACTGAACTGGAGCATAGAGCTTTTGAGGCTATCCAGTCTGAAAAACAGAAAGAACAAAGAAAAAGCAGAGTCTCATAAAAATGTGGTACACCATTAAGGACACCTACATATACATTAATGTGAGTCCCAGAATGAGAGAAGAGAACAAAGAAGAAGAAGAAAAAAAGAAAAAAATACAGAAAAAAAATTTTAAAAGATGGCTGAAAAATTATCAAATGTGATAGAAAACATACACATCTGAGAATGTCAATGAATTGCAAGTAAGAGAAACACAATCAGTTTCCACTTTGAAAAGAGAAAATCTTACAAACAACATGAGAAAACAAATTCATCACATAGAAGGAAACCTTAGTAAGATTAACAGCCAACTTTTTACCAAAACAATGGAGACCAGAAGGCAATGGTACAGCATATTCAAAATGCTTCAAGTAAAACTGTCAATCAATATTCTTATATCCAGCAAAATTATTATTCAAAAATGAAGATGAAATAAAGACATTCCACGATAAACAAAAATGGCAAGATTTTGTTTCCAGTACATATGTCTTACAAGAAATAAGTTCCTAAGCTGGAAGCAAGAGACACAAAATGGTAATTCAAAGCCACATGAAAAAAATAAAAGGCATCAGTAAAGATAATTATATAGGCAATTACAAAAGGTAGTATAATTGCATATTTCTTCTCCTCTTTTTTGACTAACTTAAAAAAGAATTGCATAAAACAATTGGCATGTAATTGTATTTTGGGACTATCATATTAATAAATGAAACATATTTGGCAATTACAGCACAGAGAAGACAGGTAGAAACAAAGCTGTATTGGAGTAAAACAATAACACCAGATAGTAACTCGAATCCATGGGGAAAAAAATGAAGAGAACCAGACAGTTAAGAAAGTTAAGGTAACAAATTTCTTAAAGATATGCTTGCTTTCTTTTCTTCTCTCAGCTTTTCTTTAAAAGACAAAGTTAAATTAAGAATACTATTCATTTATTGTTGTGTTTTTAACATATATAGACATAATATTTATAACAGTAATAGCACAAAAAAGATGAAAAATGATTGGAACTATGTATTTAATTAGAATCAGTATACATTTAAAGTAGATTCTGATAAGTTAAAATGTATATTACAAGTCCTAAAGCAACCACTGAGAACACAACTTTACAAAGTAACTAAAAAAAATCTTTAAAGAAATTAAGATATGAATATATTAAGCAATCTAATCAAAAGACAAAGGCACAAATTGGCAGATTGAATAAAACAATATTAGCTATATTCTATCTAAGGAGATACACCGGATTCAAAGATATAATTAGCTGAAAGTATGAGAATTTTTAAAAACATCGTGAAAATAGCAATCATAAAAAAATGGAAGTGGCTATTCCATTAGACAAAATAGACTTTAAAACAAAACATATTAGCCAGGTGTGGTGGCTCAAACCTGTAATCCTAGCACTTTGGGAGGCCGAGGAGAGAGGATTGCCTGAGCCCAGGGGTTTGAAACCATCCTGGGCAACTTGGTGAGACCTCATCTCTACAATAAATCCCAAAATTATCTGGACATGGTAACATGCACCTGTCGTTCTAGCTACTTGGAAGGCTGAGGCAGAAGAATTGCCTGAGCCCAGCAGGTCAACATTGGGGTGACCCTGAGCATGCTACTGCACTCCAGCCTGGGTGATGGAGTGAGACTCCAACTAAAAAAAAAAAAAAAAAAAGTATTATTAGAGACAAAAAGGACATTGCATAACTATAAAAATTCCAATCTATTAAGAAGATACAATTATAAAAATATATTTACCCAACAATAGAATACCAAAATATATGAAGCAAGAACTGACAAAATTGAAGTAAAAAATAGATAATTCAATGATAATAGTTGGAGACTTCAATACTCCAGTTTCGATAATGGGTTTTTAAAAACTAGGCAGATCAACAAGAAAATGGAAGTGTTGAATGGGGCCATAAAACCACCTGAACTAAAAGACATCTATAGGACACAGTCTACCAAATAGCAGCAGAATACACATTTTGCTCAATGTACATGGTACATTTTCTAGGATAGGCTATAAAATAAGCCATATGGTAGGCCACAAAACAAACCGCCATAAATTTAAGGGTAATGGAATTATACAAAGTATTTTTCTAATCATAGTGGAATTAAATTAGAAATCAATAACATGGACTTGTGGGCAATTCACAAACATATGAAAATTATGCAACACATTCTTAAGTAACTATAGGTTAAAGAAAAAATTACAAGAAAAAAGTAGAAAATATTTGAGATGAACGAAAACAAAACAAAACGTGAACTTGGGTTAGGCAGTGTTTTCTTAGATATGACATCTAAGACACAAGAAGCCAAAGAAAAATAGATAAATTGGATTACAGTAAAGTTATAACCTTTTGTGCTTCAAAGGAAACTATCAGAAAAATGAAAAATAACTCACATATCTGAGAAGGTTCTTATATCAAAAACTTTTACAATTAAATAATAAAACAACCAAATTTTAAAATGGGCAAAAAACTTGCATAGTCATTTATCTAAGAAGATATATAAGTGGCCAATAAGCACATGAAAAGATGAGCAATATCATTAGCCACTAGTAAAATGCAAATAAAATCCACAAGGAGCTACCAATTCACACATGCTAGTGTGGTTATGAGAAAAAAGACAGAAAATTACAAACGTTGGTGAGGATGTGGAGAAATTAGAACTTTCATTTTTGCTGGTGGAAATGTAAGATACAGCAATTGTTTTTGATAATAATTTGGCAATTCTTCAAAAGATCACACATAAGTTTATCATATGATCCAGAATTTCTACTCTGGATATGTATCCAAGAAAAAATAAAAACCTGTGTCCACACAAAAACTTGTATACAAACATTCATGGAAGAATTATTCAGAACAACCAAAAAATGGGAACAACCCAAATGTCCATCCACTGATGAATGGATAAATAAAATGTGAAATATTCATGCAATGGAATATTATTTGGACATTTAAAAAAAGCATGGCGTTCTGATACGTGCTGCAACATAGATGGTCCTTGAAAACATAATACTAAGTGAAAGGAGCAAAAAGACTACATATTGCATGTTGCCATTTACATAAAATGTCCAGAATAGGAAAATTTATAATGATAGAAAATATATTAGTATTTGCTTAGGACTGGAAAAGAGTTTAATAGGGGAATAGAGATGACTACTAATGGACACTGGATTTCTTTTAGGGGAAACAAAAATGTTCTAAAATTAGATTATGCTAATGGCTGAGCAACATTGTGATTATGCCAAAACATATAAATAGGGGAACTGCATGGTGTATGGATTATATTTTAATAAAGTGCTTAAACAAAAATAAGGGAAAATAAGAAAATTAAGTGGACATCATATCTCAGGCTCAAGGAACATGTATAGGATTTCTGTAGTTTAGACAGCAAAATTCCTTATTCCACAGTTATCACAAACATACATCTCTTTGCCTCTGGCATCTCTGAGTATTGTGTTCTTTGTCACAATTACCAGAACAGAACCAGTGGTGCTTTAGATTGAGAATTGATGAGTGTTATGGTATGAAACTAACATAGATGGTGTTGGGCAGTATAGCTCCAAGGGAATCTGAGTTCTCCTAGTCTGGGAATCTATTCCTTGGGTTGCTGCTAACATCTGACTTCTAAATAGCAGAAGTTTTGGGAAGGACTCAGGAAATTGCCCTAACCCAGTTGATGGTTTCCATGGACTCTGCAAATGTGTTGAAGGCAAGAGTCAAAAGCCAACAAAAAATGATACTGAAAACAGTACTGAAAAAACTTCCCAAACAATAGCATTTTAGGAGACCTTGATAAGACTCTAGGCCAATACAAATAATAACAATAATAATTACCACCACTACTGCTATTTTCTGAGCTCATGTACTAGACATTGTGTCACATGACTTAACATGATTAAATAGCTAGTCATTATTGAGTTCTTATCATGTGCCCAACTCTGTGCTAACCGATTTTTCAATTCTTAAGACAACCTGGTGAGGTAAACCGTTATTATTTTCATTTTATTTATCAGGAAACTGAGGCTAGATGGATATACTTCTCAAAGTCATTGCCTCTGGAGGCTTCATTCTCAGCCTAGAGCCTGGAGTGGATGCTGTTGATCACCCATCCATAGCCTATCCACACTCATTCACTGTTCCTTTGTATACCAATGACATCCTACTGTAAGCAAGGGAGACTTTCTAAGGGCTTTCTTTTGGCACCAGCACTGGGACTGGCAGTGCTGACAAGTTAATAGTCCTGGAAACACTGGTCCTCAACCAATGAGAAAGGGGAGATACCAGATAAATACCCCAGCTCCCTTGCTCCTTGAGGTCAACTCTGTAGCATGTGCTAAGTCATCTTCCAGATGCCCTAGTTGCTCATAGCAATAGCCTGATCACTAATGCACTCTGTAGTGACTAATTTTTAAATAATGTGGGAAATGCTGAAAGTATAATACCAAAAGAGAAAAATCAGATACAAAAATTTTATATACAGAATGATTTTAATTGTATGCAAGTATGTATACACACACACACACACACACACACACACACCCATCATAAGAAATATGGAAAGAAAGATATCAAATATTTACAATGGTTATTGTTGGGTGTTGAGATTTTAAGTGATTTATATTTTTCCTTTATAATTATCTCTATTTTTGTATTTTTTCAATGTATCCCTGTATTCCTTTCTATATCAGAACAAACCATCATAATTTATTTTAAAATGCTTATAAAATGAATGAATATTTTGCCTTTATTGCCTTTAAGTTTATGTTACTGTAGTTTAAAGCAGAGGCTCTTAAAAGTGGTTCCTGGCCAGTCGCATCAACATCACTTGGGAACTTGTTAGAAACGCAAGTTCTCAGGTCCTTCCCAGGGCCTTCTGAATGACAAACTCCAGGGGTGGGACCCAGAAATCTGTGTTTAAAGAAGCTTTCTACACTATTTCAATGCACACTAAAGTTTGTGAATCACTGGTCTAAAGATAACTTTCATTACACATACCAGTAAGTGTCCACTAAAGTTCCGTGGGTGGAGTCCAGAATTTTCAGTAAAAAGCAGGATTGCATTATTGTGGGGTTAGTAAACTAATTGGGGTGAGCCTGCTGAGGAAGACGAAAGCTCATCACAGTTGTCTTATGTCTGAATTCATTATGGGGCAAATTACATCGGGGTTTCAGACTAAATATTGATCTGCATAGTATAGATACTCTATATTGAAATCCATGGTGTATTTCATAGATGGAAGTTTACACTAATTTAAATCAAATCAGCTGATCGTGGAGACTACTTGACACCCATGATGTTTCACAGGATCTGAGAAAGCGTGCCTTTCTTTATTCCTACTTCAATTGCCTAATGGCCTCATTTCCTCAAGTTTGATTTTTCTTTAGTAATTCTCCCCTCTTTATCCCACTTCTGCGGGTGGTAGATTTCAATATTTTGTGGAAAAGATCACCACCCTCTGGATGTGAGAGACCCCTCCTCGGTTTCTCCCGTGGAACTTTTGTTTCTCAATTCAATATATGTAGTTGTTTGTGAATCTGCCTTTGCCCCCACCAAATGGAAGACCCAGACCCCTTGAAAGCAGGGACAGTGACTTTCATTGGTTCTTAGCACATGTCCTTTCAGTGACACGCCTGGCTCTTAGCACAGGACCCGGCAGTCAGCAAGAGCTCAAAACATATTGATTGAATGAATGAATATTATAATTCATGAAACACATTCATTTATTCAGCATTAAAATGTTGTACCTAGCAAATATTAAGACAAAAAAATGCATGCCAAGAACTTGATCCATGCCAGCTTTAATATGTGAGGAATACATGTACTTAAAATACAATGTGCTTGGCTGTTTATCATTTTGTTCATCTTAACCTCATCAATTTTTCAGAAACTTCCAGCAGATGGCACCAATAAATACTGTCATGGAACTGAATTAGAAATTGGTTAAAGTAAAGACAATTGACAACCTTGATAACAGCAGGGTTAATGGGGTGGCAAAGGAAAAACTTATTTGAAATGATAAGAGGAGAAATATTTGATATGGTGAATATAGATAACACTTCTCAGGAGTTAACTATGTAATTGAAATATAGTGTATTTCAACAGTGTATACACTAAGAATATAGACTTTTTAAATATTCAAAATGTTTAAAATATAATCATTTTATTCATGATAAAAATAGTACTTATGGCTGGGTGCGGCGACTTAAGCCTATGATCCCTGCACTTTGGGAGGCCGAGGTAAGGGGATTGCCTGAACCCATGAGTTCGGGAACAGCCCGGGCAGCTTGGCAAGATCTCATTTCTACAATAAATCAAAAAAAATTAGCCCTGCATGGTAGCACACACCTGTAGTTCTGGCTACTTGGAAGGCTGAGGCGGAAGGATTGCCTGAGACCAGCAGGTGGGTGCTGAGGTGGCCATGAGCATGGCACTGCACTCCAGCCTGGGTGATAGAGTGAGACTCCAACTCAAAAAAAGAAAATAGTACTTATATGTGTGTAAAAACAGAATGTAACAATATGCTTATGTGCAAATTAAATGTTATAACATATTAATTAAAGTAGTATCAAATTAAAAAAGAAATCGGTCAATGTTTTTCAACATGAACTGAAAAATTAAAATGAATAAAACATCCTTGGTTCAATTAAAATCATAACTGGCATTTTTTAGTATTTTCCTGTCAACAAAGGGCTTTTAAATCATTTTTTGATTCCATCTCAAATTCTGTCAATATATTGAGACATTTTTATTATGTACTTTAGACTGTTGTTGACATGTCATTTAGTCACAGTAGCTGAATAATTTATGCTAGTTAATGACACTGCCATTGTGTTGTATGTGTAACACCAATCTTTCAAACACCAAAGTTCTCTATGGAAAATTTGAGCATGATCCTACATGCGAGAACTGAATAGTAACTCAGACCACTAATAATTTAGTGAACTGCTTCTCTGGCTCATTAAGCAGTAATGATTCCTCTCATTTGTATGGTGCACTGTGGATACAAAGCACTTGCACAAACACAGCGTCCTTTGATCCTTGCAACAGCCCTGTGATGTGGGCCACACAAGTATTAATTTGTGGATGAAGAGAAAGTGGCTCTTCTTCTCTCCTTCTTTCTCATTCCTCATTTCTCCTCGTGGGCCCCACCACTGCCCTTCCCAGCTTGGTTGACTCAGGCTTAATGTCTCATAAATCTTAGCAAAACCCCAGTGATGAAAGAATGGCAATTAATATTAGTCTCACTCAGCAAATTACAAGGAAATACTCAGGTTAAAATTCATTTCTAAGGGCACAGAGTTATTTATTTGATAAAAGAGTCCTGATAGGAATGTCCCTTTTTCCTCCACTCCCATCTAAACAGAGTCATGAACCAGGAAACGTTGGTGTTCCATTATTTGCCCAGTCTCTGAGGATGAAACATCCGCTCGCACAAAGAGATTTGGAGACTTCCTGTGACAATTACCCTTAAAGCAATTTTTTGTTCTTACTGAGATTCAGTCATTCTTCTTGTTGCAAACTTTTGGCTAATTTTCAGAGTTCTGAAAATGTTTATGTTGATCATTTTTTTTCTAGCATTTTTGTTGCTTTTATAGAGAAAATTTTCAGTGGTTCTTACTCTACCATTCCTGTCATCCTCCAGTACAATTTTTAGTAAAACCATGCTGCTTGTTCACAATAGCAAGAACCTGGAACCAACCATGCTGTCCATCAAAAGAGGACTGGATCAAAAAAATGTGGTACATACACAGGATGGAATACTACACAGCCATAAAAAAGAACAAAATCATGAATTTCACAGCAACCTGGATGGAACTAGAGTCTACAATACTGAATGACCTCTCACAGAAACAAAGATCTGAGTATCACATGTTCTCACTCATATAGTGGACCTTGAACATCTATCATAACACTATAAGAAAAGGATTGACATTGGTGGAAACCTTGGGAGGGTAGGGAGGGGAAGGGAGGTGGGATTAACGGTAGTCAATATCTGTCTGGGGATGGGGAGACACCCCTTATCAACAAGGTGCCTGAACGATACATATTTGTGTACCTAACCCTTAACTGTACCCCACAATTCTAAAATAAAAAATATGTTGATAAAAAAAAAAAGAAACAGATTCTCACAGATTAAGACTAGTAACACTGAAGTATCAAGCTGGGGGTATCAATGTCCCTAGAACTACCTGAGATGTAAAATAAAGTTACCAAACTGATACTTTAAATATGCACCCATAAAAGACACAGTTTTCTGGCTTGATCACATTTGGTAAAAGACTAATGGAACTCAGTCTTGTTATTTTCAAAGCCCACCATGTGTTCAGACAACTTGAATGTCTGCCATAAAAAATAAAATGAATATAGTCAAACTGCAAGTAGCAGAGAACAGAATGATAGCCAAAAAGTGTCTAAAGCCACAACTCTTTTTTTTTTTTGAGTTGAAGTCTCACTCTGTCGCCCAGGCTGGAGTGCAGTGGCACCCTCACAGCCACCCCAGCATCAACCTTCTGGGCTCCGGCAATTCTTCCGAATCAGCCTTCCAAGTAGCCAGAACTACAGGCACGTGCTACCACGCCCAGCTCATTGTTTTATTTTTATTGTAGAAACGCGGGTCTCGCCAAGTTGCCCGGGCTTGAACCCGTGGGCTCAGGCAATCCGCTCACCTTGGTCTCCCAAAGTGCTGGGATTACAGGCTGAGCCACCAAGTCTGGCCAGCCACAACTCTTAATGAGGACAGGAGTTTACCAGAAACATTTACAAACTCCAATGTGCCTGCAGCATCTGCCCTCCCCCTCTCCCTTCCCCTCCCGTCTCTCCCTCTCTCCCTCATACAAATACACACACACACAACCAGCTTTTGTTGAGACTCTAATTCTAAAGAACAATATCTATGTATGAACTATATGGTATAACAAGCAGCAAATTGCTTTCTAAAATAAAATTCCTGGTTATGCATTTGAAGTACTCGTTTTAAGCAATTTTGGGAAACATGTTTCTATTACATACAGCCTTCACGACAGAGGGAAGTGGATTCATGAACAGTACTTTAAAAAACTAGAGATAAACTACTGATTGATGAAAGAAAGGTTACAAAGCCAATACTAGAGTGACTGGTTTGAAAGACAGCAGAACGCGTCAAGACTGAATTTGCACTTTCGGTAAAATGAACCAGAAAAATCTTTGACTTAGTATGGGAGATCTCACCATTCAGACATGTTTTCATCAGAGCCCTGTTTCTGTTCATCTGCCTCACACTCCATCCTTTCTTTCCTTCCCGTTTTGCTTAAGAAAGTCCTATTTTCTGCTGATTCACACAACCCAGGGCCTGAGGAGGTCCAGGGAGTATTCTCCTTCCAGCGGGACAGACGCTGCTTCTTAGCAGATTTGAACCTGCAGCCTCTCTCATAGCTCCAATCGGACACCTTCAGCTTCTGCTGAAGGCTGGCAGCCACCTCTGATGTCACTCGCTTCACCTTCCGCCGGCGCCTGAGTGGTCGACAGGGTGCATTTTCCGTAAAGGAGTCAGATTCGTGCCAAGAATGTTGCTTACTCTTAACAATGGCATTGAGAGCTGGGTGCCGTTTGGCTACCATTGTGTCATCAGAGTCACTAAAATTGGTGACTGGGGCCACTTCTCGACAGTCCTTAGTGGCTTCATCCAGACTTGACTCGGAGGCCTCACTGTAGCAGCAGGTATGCTCCGCCAGGTGAGTGAAGTCAGAACGACGCTTTCGGCCCCGGCGCTTCCGAAGCTGCCTCCTCTGCTGCCGAGGGCTCAGGGCCATCTCCCCCCACAGCTCACCGAGCTTGCTCTGCTCAGATGTCTGCTCCAAGGCTGAGGCTAAGTCATGCACCAGCTCATCCATGAGGCCGCATCTGTCAAAAGAGGTTTGCGGGGAAAAAAAGAAAAAGGAAGCCTGAATAGGATCTGTTGTTTAGTCTTATAAAATAGATCACAGCACTCCAGGGTCCTGCCCATCTATAGAAAATCAAATCAGCTTTCATCTGGCTACACTTAGACTCTGTTCCTACCATCTACGCTCCCTTAAGCCACTAAAGATAGGTGCTTGGCACTAGCAAAATGCCAAAGTCAGTATGCCCTTACGCACAAAAACTTACACATTCAACCAATAACAAATGGGATATTAGCAAAAACAAGCAAACAACTCAGGGGACTAGATAGAGCCTTCTTTTTTTCCCAACTAAACTTGTCACTGAATTATCTAGTCATGAGATCCAAAAAGATCAGAGAATGTCTCATCAGACAGGAGCAGAAAAACACACAACTTCAAAATCACAGTAGGGTGGTAGGGCTTAGTCTCACCACTATATTAAGAATGGATGAAAAACTGTTCTGTAGTCAGTGTCACTGCTGACAATAATCATGGAAGAGAACAGAATGACAACTTAGTAACACAGTTTAAGGAAGATAGTTTGCAGTTTTACTGACCCAAGAATGTGTAGTGGCCCAGATTTGTACTCAGAATGGAAAAAAGAGACTAAGTTTGCACCCATTCTGGTACCAACTACCACTTGGAAATTACCAGATATAGAATCTTATAGATATGTCGTGTTTTTGAATAATCAGAAACCTTTAAATTCCTCTCCCACCCTGTAGAAAATAAATTAAGTGATCATCCTAATTATGTGCTTCAGTGCCACACAATCACAGAAAAATAGGATATATCAGCAGCTGAGATGACAGAGATGAGATGGAGTTGCTAAGATTTCTAGCTAACTGCTTTCCAAAACTTCCTATTTTCCTACTCTTCCTTGTCCAACCACCACACTTCAGGGGCCGCTTCAGAGGCAAACCTTCCAAGAGATGAGAGTAGCAGGAACAATTTTCAAATTTCCCTTTTGAAGGACAAGGTCTAATACAATTTATGCAACACCTAATTAAATACATATTGAACTAGCACTTTTTCCCTTGCCTTTGCTGTGCCCAAAGTATTTCAAGACCATTATTAGAGCTTAAAACTCTAATAATGCAGTGCACACTCAGACCAATTTCTGTCCATGCAGTTTTCATTTTGCAAACAGCTTTTTAAAACATATTTTCATGTTGTGCCTATGCCAATGAACTCAGAGGCAGAAAAACAATGGTCTGGCTTATCTGCTACATCTGTGGAAGCAACAGTGACACCTACTTCCAAAACCACCACCCAAACAAAACTCCGAAGGCAAATACGTAAAAAAGACAAAGTTCCTTTAAGCAATAAGAAATGGTTTTAAAATGCCATAATTGGACCGGGTGCAGTAGCTCACACCTATAATTCCAGCAATTTAGGAGGCCAAGGTGGGAAGATCGTTTGAGGTTAGTTCAAGACCAGACTGAGCAACACAGCGAGACTCCAGTCTTTGTAAAAGTAAAATATAAAACGTCATGATTGAGGTTTGAGAGACCACCGTCCCAATGACCAAAACATATAAACAAGCAGGAAGAACATGTCTAAATCTACTTCCCTAATAAAGAACCACTGCTTTAAAAACTAAGGCTGAACCGCATAAACTTGAATGTGGAACAAAGTTACTAAACAACCTGTAGTGGAGTGTCTAGAATCCAAGCCATTGGTGACAGAAGAAACTGGGACTCTGATCTGGCACCTCCAGCCTCTAGTGCGAACTGGGGAGGATCAGGTTCAGCATGCACGGGGTGGAGGTAAGGCAGTCTGGGTCACGCACAGAAAAGAGGGGCCACCGGCGGACAAGTGAGGACAGAGGCAGGGCGGGGAGGCCAGCAAGTGAGGAGAGGGCAGGGAGGACAGCAAGTGAGATGGGCAGGGCGGAAAGGACAGCAAGTGAGGAGGGGGGAGGACAGCAAGCGAGGGGAGGCAGGCAGAGTGGAGGGGGGCGGAGGAGGGGAAGCCGACGGCAGCTTCTCATCTGGGCTCCCCAGGACCAAAGAGCAAGTCCTGGCCACTGTCCCTCCGTGATGGGGGTCACAACATGGCCACATACGCGAGAACCGTGTTTCAAGGACCCTCCAGCCGGCGACCCGGTACACAAGCCTCGCGCGGTGGCTCGCCGAAGAGGCCAAGGAAAAGAGGCGCCGTCGTCGGAGGGGCTGTCGTCTGGAGCCGGCCCGACCCTCGTCCCGGGAGGTGACACGGGCCTGGAAGCGCAAGGCCCGCCTCCCGCCCTCCCGCCCTCCCGCCGCGGCCCAGAACGTCCTCAGCCGCGGCCCGGAGCCCCGATCCCCCCGGCACGGGCCCCGGACCCCAGCCCTCTCACCCGCTCCTCCCTCACGGGCTGCCGCGGCCACCTCTGACGGCCGCCGCCTTCCGGGCCGAGTCTCCCCGCCGGGGTTTCCCTGTCTGACCTCATTTCCGTTCTGCGCCGGAGGGGCGGGGCGGCGCGAGAAAGAAGGGATGGTTTCACCGAGGGCCCGCCCCGCCCGGCGCTTCCGCCCGGCGGCCCCGCCCACTTCCGCCCTCGGTGGGCGGGGCCCCGCAGAAGCCGGGAGAGGGGCCGGAGGCTGGGGAGAGAGGGGCGAGGGCCGGCTCCGGGTCTAGGCGTACGTGAAGGAAACCCGCAGGCTGCGCTGGTCTTCCTCCAGAGCGTCGTGAAATTGGGCGCCAAGGAGGGGTGTCAGCCTCGCCCTTGCTTTCTGACCCACTTTCATAATGGGTGTGTGAAATTGAGAGGAAATGGATCTTGACATCCCTAAACCCTGAGAGTTGGAACAACCTTTGGGAGAGGTGGTTTTGCACGGAGTTACTCAGAACATTAAAAATAGGCATGCCGATCGATGGTGATTTTAAATAAATAAATAAATAAATACGCATGCCTTGAACAGTAAAACAGGTAACGTAGTGTTGGATGATGACTCAGAGTACCAAAGAAGTATTCGTGAGCCCATACCGATATACGATTGAATAAATTAATATAAAACTAATATGTGATTGAATAGCTTAATATAAAATTGATATAAGTGACTGAGTAAATTAACAAACGGGGAAGAAGCGGTAAATCCTCCACAGAGAAATCCCAAATAATTTATGTAGACACTGTACCCTGGAGTGTAAGTCCCCACTCGTTTAGTGTGGGCGGTGCCTAGTGACTTCCTTCCAAATAGTGTAGTCTGAGCAGGTTGGGGATAATGAGTAACTTTAGAGGAAAATTTGAAGATACTACAGACGGTTTCTGTATAATCTTAAGCTTAATAGATATATGACTAGAATGATAACAGCAAACAGCCTCAAAAATGGTTTCATTATAAGCAACTATATCCTACCTGTTGTTTTTGTGGACTTTCAGAATTTTCTATAGGTGAAACTTATTGTGGAAAAACCTGTCAAACACTACTTCAGCCAAGTAATCAAGGTCAACATCAGCAGTGAAAAGTCATGTTGACAGAGTGTGGACTTGATATATGATGAGAATGGCACTTTATGGTACTTTCCTTCCAAAACCCATAACCCCAGTCTAATCAAAAGAAAAAAAAAATCAGACAAACCCAGATTGAGGGACATTTTACAGAATGCCTGACCAGTATTTCTCAAAATTGTTAAGGTCATCAATGATGAAGAAAGCCTAAGAAGCTGTCACAGTCAGGAGGAGTCTAAGAAGACATGGGAACTAAACGTAATGTGTTATCCTAGGTGGGCTACTGAAATAGAAAAAGGACATTAGGAAAAGCTAAAGAAATCTGGATAAAGTATAAACTTCCATTAGTAATAATGTACTCGTATTGGTTATGAACCGTGACAAGTATTTTATCCTAGAGTAAGGTGTGAATCATAGGAGAAACCGATTGTGGACTATAGAGACACTGTCTGTAGTATCTTCATAATTTTCCTCTAAATCTGAAACTATTCTAAAATTAAAAGTTTATTTTTAAGGATGCATATAACCTTGACTCAGAAATTTTCCCAAGAATTTGATTCTAAAGAAAATTGGAAGTGAGTACAAAAATGTTAAATACAGGTAAATTCATCACTGTAGCATTTCTAAGGAGAGATAAGGAGACGAGAAAAAAAAGCCAGAAATTTTACAACAGGGATTAGTTTACGAAATTGGAGATGTCTATGGTTGGAATACTTTACAGCCTTTTAAAATTGATGTTGCAAAAACATATTTAGTGACATGAGATGTTATTGATTTATAATTGGTACATTTCTGCATGGTTGTTAAATTTCATAAAAGGTTACTCTACAAATGTAGAGTATGACGCATGTATAAAGGAAATTAAATCTATACTTACATAAGAATATGGCCAGAATGATGCAACATCCAAAATAGTTTTATTATCAATGACTGTCTCCTACCTGATGTTTTTTGTGGATTTTTAGAATTTTCTAAAGATGAAACTTACTATGTAAAGAGTCAGAGGAAGAGACAAAAATGGCTGAGGTTTTGAGCCAGGGTGACTAAGAGAATGATCAGTGCCATCCACACAGCTAGAGAGGTCAAGAAGAGAAAGAGGTTTGGTGGGAAGATGATTAATTCCACTTGGACATGTTGAATTTGTGACTCCCAAAGGACAGAAAAGTGGAAATGTTCAACATGTGTTCATAGCCATCAGCTCACTTTTCTGTTTAAGTGAAAATTCTCTCCCACAAATCACATCTGTTCCCAGGGTGCCAGTTGCGTGCATCAGTAGTTGACAACTCCCAAATTTCTTGAAATCCAGCTTACATTTTCAGCTTTCTGTTTACTCCACTAGCATCTCCAATTTAAGAAGTCAAAATAAAACTTAGTTCCTTCCATAAATTCCTATCAGATCTGCCCCCTTCCACTATTCCCTATTGGGAAATGTCACCATCACAGGTGAGAAGCTTCAGAACCACATTTAGTTCCTGATTCTTCCTTCTACCACTTCACCTAGTTATATGCTAAGCCTCATGGATTGCAATCCCATGGGAGTCTTGCCTCTGTTGTTTTGACTCTGCCATTGGCTTCCTCTGGGTGATGCAGAAGCTGCCTTACTGGTCTTCCCGCTTGCAATCTCTTGCCCAAAAGCCACTCTCTCAGAGTGAGGTTCTTAACACAATTTGGATCATGTCACTTCATCTGTCTTGCACTATCTCCTGCATCGTGATTGAGCACACTTGCTGGTTTTGAATGCTCCTGGGATTTGGGGAGATTTAAAGGCTCAATGCCAATGTCACCTCTGTAAAAAAAAAAACCCTTGTTTGCACACAGCTTTGGCTCTCTCTCAGCACTTGCCAGTGTCTTCATTACAGCACTTTCTATATTCAACCTGAATTAGAGCCAGTTATGTGCAAGTCTACCTCCCCATTCAACAAACATGTGCTAAGCATACAACACTCCTGACCCTGTTGTTGTTGTTGGCAGTGTGTGTGTGTGTGTGTGTGTGTGTGTAAAAAACAAAGCCTACTCCATTGCCCTGGAGACCCTGTCCTATTGCTGCATTCTCCTTAGCACCAAGCACAGTGATTTGCACGTGGTAGCTACACCATAGCAACTGTTAATTAAAAATTAAGTGAACACTTGCTTACTACATGCTGGGTCAGAAAGTGCTTATCTCCATCTTATGAGAAAATACTAATGAACTTCCACCTTCAAGGATTGTGAAAGCCATGGACGAAGCCACATGACAAAGGAAGGTGGTGGCAAAGAGAAGAGGCCTGTTGGAGAAGAAGGCAAAACTCCAAAAGAACATTGGAAGAAAGTTTGAAAGAAAGACCAAAGGTGAAGCTGGAGATGAGCAGCTCTAAGAAAAGGCTGTCACACTTGGCCCCCGAGGAAGTCAACCGTGGGAGCAAGGACTGAGCAGACTCCAAGCAGGCCACAGAGGGGGCTGGAGATAAGGAAGTGAAGGGTGGAGCTCTGTCGCTGGCTGGCTGTGTCCAGATCTTCACTTCCACGAGCCTCCCATCCCTCATCTGCAGGATGGAGACAATGAGTGTACATCCCTGCCTCCTGGATAGAGATGAAATAACAAAAGTAAAGCATTGAATATGGAGCCCAACACAAATCAACTGCTCCCAAAGTATTAGTAGTTATTGAGGAGAGTCTTGTCAACAAAAGAGTCTCTTTGTTACGTTAGAGTGGAACTTAGTTGAATGAGGAAATTTCCAGTTGAAAAAGAATCTGGCCAGGTACAGTGGCTCACACCTGTAATCTCAACACTTTGGGAGGCGGAGATGAGAGGATTGCCTGAGCCCAGGGTTTCAGACAAGCCTGGGCAACTTGGCAAGACCACATCTCTAGGATTAAAAAAAAATATATATATATATATGTATATATATATACATATATATATATGCCGGGCATGGTGATGTGCACCTGTGGTTCCTGCTACTTGAAAGACTGAGGTGGTGTGCACCTGTGGTTCCAGCTACTTGAAATCACCTGAGCCCAGCAGGTAGAGGTTGTGGTGGCCATGAATGTGCCCCTGCACTCCAACCTGGGTGACAGAGTGAGACTCTAAAAAAAAAAAAGTGACAAAGAAAAATCTTCCACTGTTGATTCATTAGATCTCCTACACTTACAATAGACCTAAAGTCCTCACCATAATCTGCACAGCCAGGGAGCCAGGGGTGATGTGGCACCTGCCTGCCTCTGGTCTTGACCTTCTTCCCAGTGCCTACAATGCCAGCCCACAGAGCTTTCTTTTCCAACCCTCCCTAGGGCCTTGACATTTGCTGTCCTGCACCTGAGAGCATCCTTGAAGTCTTGACTAAAAAGTCACCTCCACAGAGGGGTCTTTTCTAATATGATCTAAAGTACTTTACCTTATCACCTTGTATCTTGATCCATTTTGTGGATAATAAAACACCACAAACTGGGTAATTTATAAAGAAAAGAAATATATTTTCTCACATTTCTGGAGGCTGGGAAGTCCAAGATCAAGGCACCAGCAGGTTCTGTAGTCTGGTGAGTCCTGCTCTCTGCTTCCAGGATGGCACCCTGTTGCCAAGTCCTTTGGAAGGGAAGGATGCTGTGTTCTCACATGGCAGAAAGCAGAAGGGAAAGTGAGTCAACCACGTGTGAAGCCTCTTTTATATGAGCCTTAATCCCATTTATCAGGGGAGATGCCCTCATGACCTAATCACCTCTCAAAGACCCCACCTCTTAATGCCATCACATTGGCCACAAGTCTGGGATAAGGTGTTAGCAAGTTGGTTTCTTTTGAGGCCTCTATCCTTGGCTTGTACTTGTCCATCTTCTCCCTATGTCTTCACATGGCCTTTCCTCTGTGTCCATGTTTCCTGTGACCAAGAAGGGCTCATCCCAATGAACTCATTTTAACTTAATGACCTCTTTAGAGACCTTATCTTCAAATATGGTCATATTTTGTGGTATTGGGAGTTAAGACCACAGCATGTTAATTTGGGGGTAATACACCTCAGCCCATAAATCTACGATCATGCTATTTATTTTCTGTTTGTTCCATCTGTTCTTTGTTTCCTTTTTCCTTCTTCTGGATTAATTGTTGTTTAAGATTTTTATTTATCTTCTTTGTTAGCTTACTAGGCATACCTCTGTTTTACATTTTTTAGTGGTTGCTTTAGTGTGTATAGCATACATTTTTAACTTATCTCAGTCTGCCTTCAAGTAACATCATACCTCTTCATGCCTAGTATGAACACTTCACAGTACACTACCATTTCCCTCTCCCAGCCTTTGTGCTGTTATGTGGAGGAGAACAAATTTCTTGCAAAGCTCATGACTGAGGCACCTATAATAAAAGACAGACTTACAAAAGAAAAATGCATGAATTTATTTAAGATAAGTTTTACATGACATGAGAGCAATCAGAAATGAAGGCCCCCTCAAAACCAAGAAAAACTGTATTTTTAAGGACACTATACTGAAGCATGATTGGGGGACAAAAGAGTATGACCTCATCATGATACACTGGGGGGAACTTGACAAAGTCTGTTTGTTCAGATTCTCCGTGTCTCTTTGTCTTGAGGAAAAGGGCATTCTTCTCCTCCAGGCTTAGGGAGGATCCCTGTGAAATAAGGGTCTTAAGACCTTTTTTTTTTTTCCATTGGAGTCTCACTCTGTCACCCAGCCTTGAGTGCAGTGGTATGCTCACAGCCACCCCAGTGTCGACCTGCTGGGCTCAGGCGATCTTTCCACCTCAGCCTTCCAAGTAGCCAGGACTACAGGCACACACTACCATGCCCAGCTAATTTTTTTATTTATTTTAGAGATGAGGTCTTGCCAAGTTGCCTAGGCTGTTCTCGAACCCATGGGCTCAGGCAATCCCCTCATCTCAGCCTCCCAAAGTGCTGGGATTACAGGCTTAAGCCACCGTGCCCAGCCAGGACCCATTTTTTAGGGAAAGGTCAGCTAGGTTTTATGGCCCTCGTCAGGGATAAGGAGTGAGAGGAATTCTTTCCAATTTCTTTGGTCTGCTTCTGCTGTTTCCTCTATGGTAAAGGTGCCATATTTGGGAGTTGCATGTCTTGAATCTCATCAGTTATCATACAGTTTATTTCTATATATGACAAAAATCCTACAGCACATTTTTATTTTTTGTCAATTGTCACTTTAAAAATTTTTTTAGAGAAAAATAGAAGTTATAGTTTCACAAATACCACTTTTGGTGCTTTTGGTTCCTTTGTGCAGCTCCAGGTCTCCATAAGGGTATAATTTTATTTCTGTCTGAAATGGTTTCTTTAAAATTTCTTGTAGTGGTTATATGTTTGTGATGACTTTTTCAGCTTTGGTTTCCATGAAAAAGTCTTACCAGATGTGGTGGCTCACACTTGTAATCCCAGCACTTTGGGAGGTGGAAGGAAATGGATTGCCCGCCTGAGCCTGAGGGTTCAAGACCAGCCTGGGAGACTTGGCGAGATCTCATATGTACAGTAAATCAAATAAATTAGCACATGCCTGTAGTCCCAGCTACTTAGAAGGCTGAGGTGGAAGGATTGCCTGAGCCCAGCAGGTTGAGGCTGTGGTAGCCATGAGTACACCACTGCACTTCAGCCTAGGTGACAGAGTGAGATGTTGACTCAAAAAAAAAAGTCCTTACATTATCTCCATTTTCAAAAGATATCTTTGCTGGGTATACAATTCTAGGTTGACAATGTTTTTCTTTTTTCTTTTTTTTATTTTTTTTTTTAGTTGGAGTCTCACTCTGTCGCCCAGACTGGACATACCCAGTTGCCTCGACCTGCTGGGCTCTGGTGATCCTTCCGCCTCAGCCTTCCAAGTAGCTGGAACTACAGGCGCGCGCTACCACACCTGGCTAATTTTTTGATTTATTTTTGTAGAGATGAGGTCTCGCCAAGTTGCCCGGTCAGGTCTTGAACCCACGGGTTCAGGCAATCCACTCACCTCAGCCTCCCAAAGCGTGGGATTACAAGCTGAGCCACCAAGCCCGGCTGGCAATGTTTTTCATTCAGTACAGTCATGTGCTGCACAATGGTGTTTTGGTCAACAATAGACTGCATATACAATGGTAGTCCCATAAGATTATAATATTGTATTTTTATTTTACAGTCTCTGAAAGGACATAACATGGAGTCAATATAGCCAATGAGCAGCCACTTTAACATTGCTTAGCTTTGTCATATTTTTCTAGAAGTTCACTTTAATTCACTCTCTAGCCAAAGACAGAACTGGTTTCTCAGAGATAGCTATTGATAATTGCTTTGCAACCCCTTCCCCAGCATGTTTTGTACTAATTAACTTTTCTATTTCAAGTATTTGCCTCCACCCATAAGACCTAAATTAACCTGATCAGCCTTCATGACCTTCATGGCACAAACAGACTCCATCACCATGGCAGCAGTCAGGTGACTGGCCCACGCATCTGCCTCTCGTCCATCACCTGACATCAGTACCTGCACTTACTTGTCCCCTCTGTGATGATGTGGAGCAGGCCACTGTTCAACCAGTTTAATGACCTACCCCCATTAAGGGGAATGTTTAAAAGCATTCAGCCTCAAACAGCCATTCACCATTGCCTCACCAAACTATGGTCTGGCCTGTGTTCTTTGAACTATGGCCAGGCCATGTTTTACTAAGCCTTGCCCCCCACCGCCACCTTGGGAAAATGAATCTCTCCTCTCTCCTCTCTCCCCTCTCCCCTCTCCCCCCTCATATGTATATCTCCTCTCTCTTCTCTCACTCTAATTTACTTTCTAAATAAACTATATTTTCCAGGGTGGAGTTGTGCAACCTGGTGCCATGAGAAACATGCAAAGAATTGCACGGCAGTTAGATTGGAAAATATAGTTTATTTAGAAAGTAA
>CAUYQG010201435.1:0-19396 GCA_963574415.1 Tarsius wallacei | reverse complement strand
TATTTCTTGTTCTTAAAATTCATTCTTAATCCAAAAAATCTGATCTGGAATCACAGCCCTGTCAAAAGAGTTTTATTAAAAGGGTTCCTATGTTCAGTAAAATAGCGCTTATTACCATCAATAACTATTGCAAAGGCTATCTGCCTAGTCTAGTATTTTTATAGTTGGAGAAAATTCCACTCTTATTTTAACAGAATGTCCTGATTATGGTTTTCAACTTAAAAATTGACCTGTCATTGAATGGACATACTTTTCAGAAAAGATGCTTTTGCTGTTATCTACTATGGAAAGAGCCAATATTGCATAGAAAAAGATAATTATGAAGCTTTATACCCTTTGACCAAGAAAGTTTAAGTTATCAAGATAAACAAATTCTGGAGATCCCATATGCAGCAGTGAAACTATAGTGAAGAAGGTACTGTATTGTATACTTGAAATTTGCTTAGTGGGTGGATCTTAAGTGCTTTCACAACAACAAAAACAAATAAGAAAAGAAAAAAAAAAACTATGTGAGGCGATGAATATGTTAGTTAGCTTGATTGTGGTGATTCTTTCCCAATGTATATGTATACCAAAACATCAAGTTGTACACCTTAAATATATGCAATTTTTATTTGTTGAAAATAAAAAGAAAAAAGTTGATACTGGAAAAGTAATATGGTGATTATATGACACATCAATTATGCAAACTATCCTACATTAAGTAGGTAGTATACTCACCACCTGGACCTAAAAGCATAGATGTATTCACATTTAAACAACCTAAATTACTAAATTAATAACACCTGAAATGCCTTTTGGGATAGGACATGCCAGACGGCAAGCATCCTATCATTTTAAGAGCATCTTTGCAAGCACCATACTCTATGCTCAAAACAGGAGACTTCCTGTTTCATTTCCTTAGTGCAAAAGACTGACTAAGAAAATCAAGCAGACCAAACATCAGAAAAAGCACCCCATAAGTTTTCACTGTCTTCATGAGAGTGGAAATCCTTAATTAGTCACAATTAAGAGACAACTCTTGGAAATGAAAATGTAAACATGGAATAGACACACCTTTGACAGCATATTGCCTAACACTACGAGGCTCAGTCTAGCCATTAACATTCAAGCTTGGTATTTTTAGAAAGAATACTTCATTTGCGTATATATTATGCTTGGAGTTATATACTCAAAAGCAAGTCCTACAATTTAAGAGATTAGGAACCCATATAGTATATTTTCTTCTGCTTCAGGGAAGCTGCATGGAGTAGAGCACAGGCTTTGCAGTCAGACAAACCTGAGTTCAAATTCCAGTTCTGTCCCCACAAGTTGTTTGACCTTGGATAAATCACACATCTTCTCCGAACCTCAGTTTCCACACTTGAAAATTCTCCCTCCTTACCTTGTTGCGTGTTTGACATACACGTGTCTCTCTGATGCACAGCGGATCGACATAACCCATGGTGCTGCTGCTTTGTTTCCTCTTGCTGTTTTCTTTGAATCCAAACTCCAAATCACTGTTTCTGTAGAACATTTCCAGGTCCTTGAACTATTTGTATTTTATGACATATTTTCAGTAAAATTATTATCAGAAATTAGGCTTTCATTTTATTGAATGTGAGGCACAGTTTTTTTCTTTTTTTGAATTAGAGTCTCATTCTGTCACCCAGGCTGGAGTGCGGTGGCACATTCACAGCCACCCCAGCGTCAACCTACCGGGCTCCAGTGATCCTTCCACCTCACCTCTGACTTCTAAGTAGTCAGAACTGCGGGCACACGCTACCACGCCAGGCTAGTTTTTGATTTATTGTAGAGATGAAGGTTCGCCAAGTTGCCTGGGCTGGTCTCGAACCCACAGGCTCAGACAATCCACTCGCCTTGGCCTCCCAAAGTGCTGGGATGACAGGCTGAGCCACTGAGCCCGGCCTAGTTTTTTTCAATGTGACAAATAGAATGGGGAAACATGATTTATAGAACCCCTAACTTATTTGGAACTTCTTTTTCTAGGCTGGCTTTATATGAACTCCCTATTTTGGTTATAGATTTTGTCTCCTTTTTGGCATTTGAGAAAATGTCTGCCTTTTTTCTCCCAAGAATGCAATGTTTATTAAATAGTGTACTTTTACTTTGATGCAATTGGTTACTAATTTGTGATTCGGCGACAGGATGTGTAATATTAACACCATAACATTTTTCAACATGTTCTGGTTTTTAGACGTAATAAGATCAACAGAAAACATCAAGTAGTCTTCCAGGACTTTTGACTTATGTTCACACATATTTAAGTTTTTAATCATTTAAAGCATTATATATACATATTACATTTGTCTTTATAATTGGTGAAAATATCTATTTAAACCCAAAACATATGTTGGTCGGTCCTTTACATTTACTGATTATTTCCTCCCTCATTGACCGAGCACTGTTCCTTCCAATAGTCCCTTTATCAATTATCTAAAATATCTGAGGCATCATCATACAGCAAATACAGATTTCCTAACAAACACTTAAATAAAGACAAAAAGGAGAAAGTAAGTATGATATTCACAGATTCTGGAAATAAGTGAGCATGACACCTTGGGAGAGTCCATGTTCTTATTCCTGGAACCTGTGAATATGTTATGTTTGATGGCAAAGAGGGAATTAAGATAGCAGATGGAGTTAAGGCCGTTAATCAGATGACCTTAAAATAAGAAGACTATCCTGGATTATCCACATAGGCCCAATGTAATCGCAAGGGTCCTATTACAGGTTGAATTGTGCTTCCCCTCCAAACTCCTAAGTTGAAGTCCTAGCCCCCAGTTTAGGATGTGACCTGATCTGGAGACAGAGACTTTGCAGATGCAATCAGGTTTAAATGACGTAATTATGGTAAGCCCTAACTGAGTATGACTCGTGTTTCTTATAAGAAGAGGAAGTGTGGACACAAACAAGTGCAAGACGAGAGGGGAAATGGTGGGAAGACATAGGGAGAAGATGGCCATCTACAAGCCAAGGAGAAAGACCTAGAACAGAGTCTCCCTCACAGCCCTCAGAAGGACCCAACTCTGGCGAGACCTTGATCTTGGACCTCTAGCCTCCAGAACTTTGAGACAATACATTTCTGCTGTTTAAGCCACTCTGTATGCGGTATTTTGTTAAGAAGCCCTAGGGAACTAATGCAGGTTCTTTAAATGTACAAGAGGAAGGCAGAAGAGTCATGGACTGTTCAAAGTGAAAAAGACTTGACTGGCTATTGCTGACTTTGAAGGAAAAAGGGGGGCATGAGCCAAGGAACCCATAGAAACTGGGAAAGGCAAGAAAACAGATCCCCCCATCGACCCTCCAGTAAGGAATGCAGCTCTGCTGACTCCTTGATTTTAGGCCAGTAAAACTCATTTTAGACTTCTGAACTACAGACCTGTAAGATAATAAATTTGTGTTATTTTAATCTACTAAGCAGTAATTTGTTACAGCAGGCATAGGAAACGTATACAGTGAGTGAGTTTAATTTCTCTTAGTGTGAAATCTGATTTCCTTAGGATCTTGCTTGGCTTCCTTTTGTTCTGGTTTTATCTCTTTTGGGTTCAAAGCTTTTGGGCTCTCACTCATTTTCCCCTGTCTGCTATTGTAGAGAACGTGTAAAACATTTTTAAAGAACTTGTCATGCTTCTTCTCTTCTTACTTTCTTAAGAATTGCAAACTCTTTTAGGATGTTCCATTGCTCTACATAAGAGGAAATGTTTTAAAAATGTTCACCTTTTGTAAAAAGGCTAGAGAAGCCCTTTATACTAAGGCACACAATAGACCCATTTTCTTATTCCTCTCTTCCTCTCTGAAATTATTTTACAATCCCAGATGCACCTCCTAAGTCACACCATGGATGTCCATGCGAATTAGGAATTGATTTTACCTGTTTGAGTCCTAAATACTCATCTTGTATTCACATAAACCTCATCTATAATTCCAGTTTTTCAAAGTAATTTAGCATTATATAAAGTAAAAGTTAACAGATGATCTTCAGGTAAAATTACAATCGTGCAGGAGAGATATTTTACACCATCTCGGCTTTGTTTTTCTATTGGAAATGAAGTTAGAAAAAGGGATTATAAAAAGTTGATGAGTGTGAGGGAAGCGGGAAATATGTCTTCAAGTAGCATTCAAATTTCTCTAGACTAATTTGTATTACAAATTATTTTAAATTATAATTAAGGCATGCCTGAAATCAGAGATGCTGGCTATTCATTATAGATTAATTTCACATTAAAAATTAAGAAACACAAATCCCATTACTTCTGTAACTCATACCAGTTGCTATTAAAAAAAAAAAAACCCAAATACTTGTTATAGAAAGAACAAGCATTTACAGAATGTCCAGTTCTTTAATGTATATCTTAAAGACATAATGCCAAATTCATATTACAAACATTAATTTACATTTTCTTAACTGCATAACTCATGGACTTTAATAAAGTCTAAGGACATTTAAAATGGTCAAAAGAAGGCCATAAGGGAAGCAAAAGCCCTTTCCTTTTAACTTTCAAAAACACTCTCAGTATTTGCAGTGCTTACCACAAATACTGTCTACACTAATGATGTTGGTTTAGATTCCTTACTTTATACCAAATGGCAGAATGTGAGTTTATTTTTCTCTGGCCCATGACATTTACACAAGAAATGAATAATATGTAGGATAAGAGAATTCAGGAGGCCAGTTTTAGAACCAAATGAAATTTGGGAGTTTAGTATTACAGATTAATTGATAAAGATTTCACAATAGCCTATATTTATGAATGACCATGATGAGGAGCAAATTAGATAAAGTCTATGGAAACGGTAAGAGGTTTAAAATGTGCAATGTTAGAAATAGTGTTGCCTTTTTAAAATAAAACCCCAATATTTCTGCCAAAAATTTTTACCTAAAGAGTTTAAAATACCTTGGAAATATTAAACACATACACTCTTGAAGGTCAATTTAATTTTGTAAAGAAACTCAAGACTTGCAACGTCTAGTGTATCGCCAAACATTGCGTCACACTAAAATATGACTACTGCTATTTCAGTAGCTTACAAGTTTGTAGAATCTATGAATTTCAGAAAACATTTAAACATTTACCTGGTTAAAGACTCAATTTCAAGGAGCTTGCAAACCTACGATAACTACAGAAGTTTTTAAGATTGGAAAATATAACATTTCAATGATGCAGTCTGGATCTATCTTTCTAATACACAACTGAGAATGAAAAAAATAAGTTTAAAAATGAGGTGAAGGGATGCTGTGCTAAGTTTCCAGGAGTGAGTTTACAAAATCCTTTTATTAAAACTCCTATTTTTTACTCATTGGATCCTTTATACTCCTGGGACTCTCACTGGAAATCCATTACTATGCCAAGTTATCTGAAAAACAAGTATGATTATCTGCTTTACTCGGATTAGAAATAGCTAAAACTCAAGAACTTGGAATAGGAATTTAAAAACCCACAGTATCAGGGACCATCTCGTATCGAGGCAGACAGTCCTACCATCCTCAGTGGGACCTGATTACTGTGTTGTAGTCTACCTCAATAATGGATGCTCATAATAACATATTTGATTCCTTATTGAGGGAATCCGTTCAGAGACACTGCAGTAGCAATGGTAAAAGGCACTGCTGATTCATTCTGCAAAGGTTATTGATCACCTGCTCTGTGTGAAGTAGAGGAGAATGAAACACAGTTCCTGCTCCTGAGGTGCGTATGTAATATCTATCGGGGAGGCAGACAGATGTGAAAACACATAATTTCTAGATAGTGGGGTAAATGTCCTGAAAGTGTAGATGTAATACTATGGAAGCACAGGCTTTTTCTTGTTAAGAAAATGGGATTTCTATCAGCATTAAAGTAAGAAAAATAATTTTAGACGCTTAAAGTCATAAAACCTCTACCTAGTTTAGTTATTAAGAATGACTTGTTTCTCAAACACTGGCTACAGCCATATGTCTTAGTTCGTTTGTGTTGCTATAAAGGAATATCTGAGACTGGGTAATTTGTAAATTTAAAAAAAAAAGGTTTAGTTGGCTCATGATTCTGCTAGCTAGAAGACTGGGCATCTGGTGAGGGCTTCAGGCTGTTTCCACTCATGGCAGAAGGCCAAGGGGAACTGGCCTGTACAGAACACATGGCGAGAGAGGAAGCAAGGGAGAGGTGGCAGAGGTACTAGGCTTTCTTTTAACAACCAGCACTCTTGGGAACTGAAAAGAACTCATGTCCCACACCGAGGAATGACATTAATCTACTCATGAGGGATCCACCCCCAAGGTCCAAACACCTCCCATTAGGTCCATTGCCAACATTGGGGACCAAATTTCAACATGAGATTTGGAGGGGCAAACATCTAAACTATAGCAAAGTAACTTTATCATGTTTCTTTTCCCCAAGTAGTTGGCTTTTTACGAATATAATTCAAGGGGTTTTTAACACATTTAAAGTAATCATAGAGGTGGCCGTTTTGTGATTTGGTCTAAAGGTGCAGGCCTAAGTCACCCTTGATAGAAGAATGATCTTGCTTCAGCAGTATAGGTTGTGTTGCAGTATAAGATGATCTTTACTGGTACTGTCTTTTCTTTATCTTCTTCTCTCTATTGTTTTCAAAAAACAGTATTAAAAAAGTCACTCAGGGGAGGACCATGTACCTCATTTCATTTAGGTCATAAAGTTACGCACCATGGAAGGCCAATTTTTTCCTCTGTAAGCCACCACCAACTTTGATGTAATAAAAGGCTGTTACTACCATCCGGTGGGATGAATTCTCTGACTCTTGTTTTAAGTAAGATAAAATAAAATTTTATAGAACTTCTTTATAAATCCACAATAAGTCGCTATTCTCTTTTTGGCATGTAGCACAAGTTCAGAAAATCAGCATTGCCTTAAGTCACACAAATATTCAGGATTGACACTCTTTCAGCCAAAAGAACAAAAACAGTTCAAATTTACTGAAGCATGCTTTCTCATTTGTTAGTTAAAATAATACCAAATACATTAATGTTATGTTTTTATTTTCCTGTTGTCTTTTATCTTTTTTTTTTTTTTTTGAGTTGGGGTCTCACTCTGTCACCCAGACTGGAGTGCAAGTGGCACAATGATAACTCACTGCAGTCTCAACCTCTTGGGCTCAGGTGATCCTTCTACCCCAGTCTCTCAGGTAGCCGGGACTACAAGTATGTACCACCATACTCGGCTAATTTTTTTATTTTTTTGTAGAGATGAGGTGTTGCTATTTATCCAGGCTGGTCTTGAATTCCTGGGTTTGAACAAATCTCCTGCTTTAGCCTCCCAAGGTGCTAGGATTACAGGGGTGAGTCACTGCACTCGGCCCACTCATCTATTTTTAGTCTTAGTTCTTATCCATGAGAGATACTCTTCTGTTCCCTCACTATAAACTAGCTACAATAGAATGATATTACACCAAGCTTGTTACATTATGACTTGGTGGCAAGTAGACTTTTTTTTTTTTTTTTTTGAGTTGGAGTCTAACTCCGTCGCCCAGACTGGAGTGCAGTGGCCGCTCCCGGCCACCGCAGCCTCGACCTGCTGGGCTCCGGCGATCCTTCCGCCTCAGCCTTCCAAGTAGCTGGGACTACAGGCGTGCGCTACCACGCCCAGCTAATTTTTTGATTTTATTGTAGAGATGAGGTCTTGCTTGCCCAGGCGGGTCTCGAACCCGCGGGCTCAGGCAGTAGACTTCTTAAGTAGGAAAATTCTTGCGTCCCACAAAAAAATATGCTGCTCACTAAAGAGGTTTGTACCAAGAGCTTCTGTAAACAACCTCCACAACGTGTCTTGCTCCATATTGCTACCAGTACTCCTTACCTTCTTCCCAAAAGGCTCTTGGGATGCTTTAGGTACATTATTTTTTCATCATCCAAGCAAGATTGTCAACTTCCCAAAAACAAGACCAAATATCTTCTTTTTTGTTTTCTCCACAACTCAAGCTAAGATCTGGGCATATTAAGGGCACAAGATAAACACTTGTTAATTAATCATAAAAGGTGCATCTGCTCTCATTAGTTTCTGTCCCTGAAGTCACGATAATGGCAAGAACAAGACATAGAGCTCCTTCAGGGCATTTAAATCTTCAAAGTCTCTAGTCTCAAAGGCTTTATTTTCTGTGAAGGTTAGTAAACTTTGATTTTTTCATCATCAGCCAAAAGTGATGGCATTTTTGAGAAGTTTTGGGTAAGTAAATTATACATGCATATATGTATGTGTATGTATATGTTGATATCGTATAGATGAATATGTATATATACAAACACATACGTATATACATATATATACAATATCAACATATATGTTTGAGCAAAGACCTGCTCAATAAAGTCTACCATTATTATTTAAAATTGTCGTTACTCTTGCCCTCACACTCCTTTTTTTAAAATCTCCATAGTACTTATCACTGTCTTACATAGTGTTTAATTTACTTAGTTTTTATATTTATTATCTGTCTGTCCCCACTGGAATGCGAACTGCAAAAGGACTGAGATTTCTGTTTGTTCATCTCCTCAACACTGAGGAGAGCCCTTGGTGTGTAGGCATTTAATAGATATGTGTTGGATAAATTAATGAAAGAGGTGGCACTGACAAATGGAAAGGATGTTGGGCCAGGAGACTTGGCATCTACCTAACCCAGGCACTGCCGATGAATAGCATTTATATTTTTAGGTCTCTGTTTTTCCATTTGCATTATACAGGAAAGGAGGTATGTGAGTTACTGACGTATAAATGGAAAAGAATTTTTAAATACTACACTGAACGCTGCCTTAGAAAAATTTAAAAGTTGTTCCTCTGTTGTTAAATTTTCTCAAATTTTTCTATAATTTCACTTAAGTGATGGTTTTGAGTTATGGGAAGAGTTGAGAAAAACAGTTCTCGGAGGAAGGTGGATTTATGGGCCCTGCTTCTCTGCCTGCCTCAGACTTGCTGTGTGACCTTGTGTAATTTGCTCACCCTCCCTGGAGATGAATGTCCTCCTCTGTAAAATGGAGATTAGTAACTAGCAGGGTTGCTGCAAGACCAAGAGAATGCTTGAGAAACATAAAGTGCTATGCCAATGTAAATTAATATCATAATTATTATCATTATAGGTGTGTGGAAAGCCAGACAATCATCTTAGATGAGGGTATCTTGAATCTTCTGTGCTTATGAACTGACTGGTCTTATTTTCTAATCTATTACGTTTTGATGCTCTTACAAAATACAATATAAATGACTTGCTGGAAAAAAATAATATGAAAAAATAAAACTACAAACTCCAATTTAAACTTATTTTTAAACTTAATAGACAAAATATTTCTCTGTCAAATTGCTATAAACATTACTAAACATTTACTCTCAATTTTTATAGTAATCCGGTCATGGGTGGACACTGGCTGGGACTTGGGTGACCTCTTACGATTCTTCTGGTTCTGTTAATGTAACCAATGAGTGATTACCGTGACCGTAAGCAATGAGAGATGCATTTTAAGAAAATATTTTCTGTTCTTTGCTCAACAGTTGTGATTTTTATGCACATATTTCAAAAGGCTCATTGACTTAGATGATAATATCCATAAACAAAAATCAAGCAAATTGAACAACTCAAGATGGAAAACAAAGTACAGTGCTGTAGATTTTCTGGAAAGACAACCTGCCCCCTCATTTAAAAATTTCATCAAAGGGTACAGCACAGACAATGAAGGAGTCTGTTAAATACAGGTGTGGAATGTCCTTGAGTTCATGCATCTGCCTTCATGTCCTCAGCTCTGTTATGTGCAGCATGCTGGAGGCTGAAGAGAAAGGCAACCATAAAGCAAAGGGAAAATGTGAGTAGAATCTGCTTCTGAAAACTCATTGAAATATGTGTAGTCACCATACAGGAGAACTAGTCCGTGTGAATGGTAATCAAATTAAGAGCCCAGGCTGAAATTTTACAAGTGCACTTGCTTGAAGATACTGAGGCATACATTACAGGAGTTTCTACATTGCTAATATCAGTGTGGCAAATATGGTATGATTTCTACAAGTTGCAACTAGAACAGTATTACGTGCAGAGGAACATTTAGCTTTTTTATTTTTATTTTTTTAGATTCGGGGGTACACATGGATATGGTATGTTCGTTACATGGACATATTGCGTAGTGGTGGGGATTGGGTCTCAGATGGTCCATTCCCCAGATAGTGAACACTGTGCCGCATAGGTAGCTTCTGAACCCTAGCCCTCCTCCCCTCTCCCACCTTATTGGTGTCCCCGGTGTCTATTATTTCCATCTTTGTGACCATTTCGCTCCCACATTTGAGTGAGAACATGCAGTGTTTGGTTTTCTGTTTCTGAGTTAGTTTACTTAGAGGATGACCTCTAGTTCCAACCATGTTGCTGCAAAGGACATTATTTCACTCTTTTTTTTTTTATGGCTGTGCAGTATTTTATGGTGTACATATACCACATTTTCATTATCCACTAATCGGTTGATAAGCATTTAGGTTGATTCCACATCTATGTGCAAACAAATCAGCAAGAAAAAAACAAATAACCCCATTAAAAAAAGTGGGCAAACAACATGAAGAGACATCTCTCAACAGAAGATATACAAATGGCCAACAAACATATGAAGAAATGCTCAACATCACTCATCATCTGGGTAACTCAAATTAAAACCACAGTGAGATACCACCTTAGACCAGTCAGAATGGCCATCATTAGAAAAACAAAACACAAGACAAAACAAAAACAACAGATGTTAGCATGAATGTGGAGAAAAGGGAACACTCATACACTGTTGGTGGGAGTATAAATTATGGAAAGCGGTATGGAGATTACTCCAAGAGCTGAAAGTAGATCTACCATTTGATCCAGCAATCCCACTACTCGGTATCTACCCTGAGGAACAGAGGTCGTATTATAAAAAAAAGTTACCTGCACCAACATTTGGGTTTTGATGGCAGCCTTAGAAAATGCCATCTCCCACTTCTCTTCCTGCCTCCCACCCTAAGACAAGTGGAGTCACAAATGTGTTGGGTCCTCTGCCTGACCGTGCTTGATTATTCACTGCTCCTTCTCCCTGCAGTGTTCCCACCTTAGTCATCAGGTCAATTCATGTTTGTGCTTCGAATGTCGTCTCCTTTCTGAGGTCTGACTTAGCATCTGTCTCTACGGTGCTAGGCACAGCATGGCTGCTCCAGGAAACTCAGCCCCACATCCCCACCTTCTGCCTGTGCTCCTTCATACACTCCCTGAGGGTGTGGTGGCTGCTTGTACATCCTTCAAGAGACTGAGCACACTTCTAGAGCAGGGATCGTTTCTTTCATTTTGTATTTCTTCTGTAAATGTGATTGAATCCAACATTTCATGCATTCATTCATGCTTAACACTTTTCTTCCATTCAGCAATCTCAAATCTACTACGGTCAGTTTTTAAGAACAGGCCTAATTGTCCAAGCATGAGGCAAGTCCTTCCCTTTTGCCCATTTAAATAGTTTAAGTCACCTTTTCTCAAAGGGTGACCTACAGACCATCTAACAGTAAAATTGCCTGAAGAGCTGTTTAATGTGGCTGCCCACCCACCAAATATCAGATCTTAGTTTAGCAGTATTTTTACTTCCACTTTACCCAGATAATCCACGTTCCCTGCTTTTATTCAGTGAAATTCGAGTAAAAAGAAAAATGACTGCATTTTCAACAAGCTTCCCAGTGACTCTCATACACACTAAAGTTTGACAACTGCCCTTCCTTTGGGATGCTGCTAATGATGTTCTGTAATTGACTGGAAGAGCTGACCTTGCCCAAGGGATGACTGCTTGTGTCTCTTGCCACTCTGTGCACACGGATGTTCGGGCCAGATGCTACACCGAGGGCATCAACACATTACCCCGCTTACCCTGGAGTAAGGGCCGCAGGAGATTTAGTTGTGATAGTGGATGATGCATGACCACCAGCGACTAGAACTCAAGGCCAGAAAGGTCAATTCTGGGTCACCTATAAGAAACATCTATTGTTTCCATACAAGTTTAACTCTCTTTATCAGTATTATCCAAATTCTCTTGTCTCTTTACAAAGTATCCCCAGAAATCGGACAATTTGATGATTTTCTTAAAAAAAATGAACCATGCCTCAGGCTTCTCAAGGACATATCTTAGTTTAGCACAATTTTTATTTCTACTTTACCCAGATAATTCATGTTCCCCACCCTTATTCAGTGAAGTTAGAGTGAAAAGAAAAACGAATTCTTAGAAGATTGGTCACGTAAAGGTTTTCATTTATACCCATGAGGGAAAGGGAAAAAAGATTTCTAAGCTTTGTGCTTCTTTTTTTCTTTCTTTCTTTTATATATATACATATATATATATATATATATATTTTTTTTTTTTTTTCTGCTGCTCTCCCAGCTTTTGTCCCTGCAGCAGAACAAATGAATATGAAGAAAAAATCTACACACACCCCCTAAAAAATCTTTAGAAGATTTAAGCATAATAAATGTTAAACTTTGGAATATGGAAAATTGAGTCCATATAAATGCCCTGCAAAATGTATGATGGGGGATACAAAAATGTGGCTGGATAAAGAGTCACTTAAGGTCACTTATTATATCTACCAAGTTTGAATCAGGAATAAAACTCAGCCAGTTAGAAATGTTAGTATTCAAAGATTTAGAGATTGGTCTGATGGCATAATGTGAAAATTGAACGTTTCGATTGCTTATTTCAGGAAGGTTTTTAGAAATCTTTGCAAGGAATCTATATGTGCTCTTAGATTTTATAAAAGAAACAAGTGAGGGACCAATTCTGAATAACAGTTCCTAGGATATAGTCACTCAGAAAATTTTTAAGATACTCATTTTATAAATATTTAGAATAATTAAAAACAGAGACTTATAAGTGAAGGGGGCACCAAAAGTCCAATGAATATACCAAGCTATCCCAGATAATTTTTTCAAATACATTTTACAACCAAGAAAATCAGGCATACAAAAGCCAACTAAGAATATGGGAGTTTAAGAAAATATGAAATGTAATTAGAAAATTCAAATAAAATTAAGCAGCATTGCGCCATTACTCATATCAGAGTCAAAGATGGGTAACAAGGTAGTAAAGAGATGACTCTACAGTTCAGGATAGGTCATGCTAACCACTGATCCATTAATTAAGTCAGAATCAGACTATTAACTCAGCACCTACACTGTGCTAAGTTCTCTTCCAGGCACTGGATATAGCAGAGAAGAGTCAGGGAAGTCTGCACAAATGTGAGTTTATATTGTTTTTTTGTTTTTGGAAAACAGGATTTATTGAGAGGACAGAAAAGCTCCCACCGTGGGAGGGCCCCGAGGGAGTTGCCAGAGGGTATATTCTAATGGGGGTATAGGGGAAGCATATAAATACAAATAATAAAATGTTTCAAATATCAAAAAATACTGTAAAGAAAATAAAGAAACAAAACAAAAGAGAGTCACCAGAGGTGGGATGGGACTGTGTTTGCTAGAGGGGTCAGATAAGGCCACCTGTAATGGACAATTTGTGCAGAGATCTAAAATCATGCACAGGCATGAACCATGCAGCTACTTGGGGAAGAGAATTCAGGACAGAGGAACAAGTGCTGGAATCAAGAGACAGGACTGAAGATGGTGTATTTGAGGGACCGAGAGGCTACGATTGATAACAGAGAACAGAGATTAGAAGATGAAGTCAGAAAGGTTGGGTGGCCGATATGGCAACTGCATCCCCTATTCAGTCTCCCCTCTTCTTACAAAACCCTAATTTGTGTGGTGGTCACGTACCCACTAAAAAAAACAAACACTTGATTTTGTTGCGTCGCAACAGCCTTGTGACATTGTTCTGGCCAATGAGATGAAGATGATAGGATATTCTAGGAAAACAATTGCTTTCCTGATTTAAAGACACAATCAGCTGGCATGTAGTACTTTCATCCTTTGCTATTTCTCTCTTCCTGCCTGGAATATAGACACAGTACCTGGAGACAAAGCAGCCATTTTGCAACTATAAGGACAAAACACATACTCGGGTTGGCAGAACAGAAATCCAGAGAGAATTAGGTTCCTTAATGACTTCATTGAGCAGTTGTACCAGCCCTGAACTGCCAACCTCTAGACTTTTTGTCATAGGATTAAAAAACCAAAACTAAAACCAAAACCAACCCCTCCCCACTTGTTTAATGGTGATGAGTTTAAATCTCTTATTTGTTTAGGGAGCACAGTGTTTAAACCATTATAGACAGATATCTGATTCATGTAGCTGAAAGGGTATGTGCTCAGGGGCCAGGACCCATGGGGTTTATTTGCCACAGTAAAGATTTTTGCTTTTTATTCTAATCGCAACAGGAAGCCTTTCAAGGGTTTTAAGCAGAAGACTGATATAACCTAGTTTTTTCTTGGAGAGTTTTGTGGCTGCTGTGTGTATATTAGACAGCAGGGTGGCAAGATGGAGGCAGAAAGAACAGTTAGCTGGCTGTTACAAGAGATGGCTGTTGTTCCTTCCATTTGTATGACTACAAGTATTTTGGTATAGTTAAGCCTTCAAAAATTAGATGCTGTAATAGTACTTTTAGGCAGTCTGTTGAACTAGCTCCTACGTGTCTGGGAATATAGGATTAGGAGCCGTTCTTTAAAGCAAATACTTCAAGAACTTTGTCAGCATATAGGGATACTCGGTGTCTCCTTTTAGCTTGCAGATGTTTGTGACGACCAGAGTTAATTAGTGGGTATGTACTCTGTCTCCCTTCCTGATCTAGCTTATCTTCACCATTGTAAATCTCTCTCCACCTATTTTTTCCCCCTCTTTTCTGTTTCCCTTGCTAGGGATCATTAAAACATTAGCCAGTGCTATCAGCCAAACTAATTGAAGGCCACCTGCCTTAAGGATCATCCGAATGAAAAACCAGGAACTTAGAAAATTGATCAAGTTGGGTTTCTTAACCGCCTGTGAATTGCTATTAGCTTTGGAATTAACATAAGAACCAAAGTAAAACGATAATACGCTCATCCCACAAATTATGGATTAGTAAATTGCTTTTTCTTACGTATCTAGGCGGCATAGGAAAGTAAGTATTTGCTTAAGAGAGAATATAATCTTCATTTTAGTATTATTATTAAAGGTCAATAGAAGTAAGATTTTGTTGAAATAATGTTTTACTTATGACTATCTAATTACATATGTGTGACTTCAAGATTAAGGAAAAAAAAATACCTGTGAGAAAAACAATAACAACAAAAACAGAAGATATA
This sequence comes from Tarsius wallacei, assembly GCA_963574415.1. Taxonomy (NCBI): domain Eukaryota; kingdom Metazoa; phylum Chordata; class Mammalia; order Primates; family Tarsiidae; genus Tarsius; species Tarsius wallacei. The sequence goes on along the minus strand of CAUYQG010201435.1, from coordinate 4,189 downwards.
AGTGGAATAATAATATATAGTGTCTTAAGAGAAGTTTGGCTGTTCATAGAAAATATTTGGGGGTTTTAATTTACCAGAGTCTCGCGTGCTAAGAGTGTTGTGTGGCTAATCACCCAGCAAGGAAGGCACTGTTTCTACTGTTGGAATGGTGGGATTGCATGGAGACCAGCACTCATCAAGAGAACTGTCTGCAGAGGTGGAAATGTTCTATGCTGTGCCATCCAGTATGGTAATTGCCAGCCACATGTGGCTACTGTGCACTGGAAATGTCACTAGTGAGACTGAAGAATCGAAGCTTTGCTTTAATTTAACTTTCATTAATGTAAGCTTAAAGCTGAACAGCCTCCTGCTGTTAGTAGCCGCTGTATTGGACGGTGTAGGTCAAGATCAAGAGTGATCCCGGTGGGGCTGGAGTTGCCAAACTGGGGAATGGTGGCTATTTGATAGGTGGTGTGCATTGAAGGATCCTTTAATTAAACTGAACAAAATTTTAATGAACTCAAAATATGGGCAAAGCACTGTGGTAGACACTACAGGATATTTAAAAGCAGGCTGTCTGTACAATTACAGATCTTATCATCTACTAGAGAAACTAACAGGAACACAAGTAAATGAACCATGAGTGCTGGTATCGCAATGAAAAATCCATTTTATCATTTTGTAAGAATCCGGGGGAAGAAGTGGGTACCTACCCATGGATTTGAGAAGGCTTTGCAGAAGGGTTGGTCCTTGAAAAGCAGTCAGATTTAGAGACTGGGAAGAGCATTTGGATAAGAAAAGGCTCAGGACCAGAAAAGTATAAGAGCAAAAAAAGAATATGTATCAGTATGTGTCACGCAAGAGGGTTATTTTGATGTAGGTGTTAGAGAAGTTAATGCTACCACTTAAAGTTCTGAGCTTTGTTTCGTAGACAACTGAATGTTTCTAAGTTGAGAATGTATGCATCAGGCCTGCACTTTTGTGGGGGCACACATTATAGAGGTGATTGGAGGGGAGGCTCCGTGAAGTAGAAACCACAGGTAGCAGGGTAGGACTACTAGTGAGAAGGTCAACTGGGAGGCCATGTTGGCTTTCCTTATATGTTTGAAGAGTGGCTGTAACGAAAGAGATGAGAGTTATTCTGTGTAGCACTAGAAGGTCAAAATAGGGTTTCAAACATATATAGGCAGTTTTCAATCAATAAAATGAGTAATTTCCTTACAATGAGAACTTCTGTGAACGGAATAGATACCTTGTAAAATAGTGAGCAAGCCCTTGGCCGCCTGAGAATTTTGTGCTGAGATGCTACAGAAAAGAGTTCCAGTGGTTTCCAGATTTTGAGATTCCAAAGATTGGTCAAAACCTGGAAAGGGAGGAATTAGAGCTGCTAACTTTTAATTTTGCCAAGTAAGAACATTAAATATCCTCCCCCACTTCCCCCCAAACACTACCATCTACTATTACCACCATTTAAGACAAGAAAGATTATTTTAACACTTTTAACACCCTCCTTCCCACAAAACAGGAAGGACATACATTTAATGTTCCATTTCCAAGAAAGGCAGTGGCCAACCTGACTTCACCCTCCACCTTCCTCCTTCCCACCATGACATGTGTCCACGTCTCTTGAGAACATCAGTCTCCCTCTTCTCCTTGGTAACCTGGCCAAGCGCTAATAAGCAATGATATTTAAGTTGAAATAATAATTAGTATTTGCTTAAGTCTTATTGGCAGCTAATAAGACAATTTATTAATAATAAATAAGTTAATTCTTAAATTTAGATTGGTTGAAAAAGTAGTATGAAAAACCCTCAGAAAGCTTGACAGAACAGTTACAAAAATGAGATGGTGGTCCAGGTACCGAATGCCGTAATAATTAGTATAACAAATGTCATTTACAAAGACTCCAATAGTAAAAAGAGAGGCATACCAGCCACAAATAGTTATCATAGAGGGCAAACTTTCCATTTCTTTATTATCATAAATCACAAAGCTTCATTGATGCATATTTTATCACAGCACTCTTGCCATATGTGATCTGAAGTTTCCAAGTGTATCCCCAGGGACTACAGTTACTGATATAGATAATCAAGAATTCCTTTTATGCTCCTCTCAACACTGCCACAGCTCAGATTGAAATTAGCATCTTTTACAATGAAATACCAGTTGCTGTCACAAACAGACATGACAGCTGGAGAGAGAGGCCTGTTTTTATCCAGCTATTCTTCATGTCTTAGGTTCATTATGGTTTATTAAGATGTGTACTGTAAGTTTCTGAATGGAGAGACTGAGTTTTGCATAGTGATTATCATTTGAATAGAGGCATCAAGAAAGCTGTTCTCCAAGGAGTGACTAGGGAGTGCTGAAGGTCAAAGATCAAAAACATCATCTATCTAATAGGCATCTTATAAAAACTATAACCATTTATTCTCTCAAAACAAGTCTATAAGATGCCTTTATCTCATTCTTACAGTTGAAAACATCACTTTCCCCTTAGCATTTTGAGAGGAGGTTGGTAATTGTGACTCACCATGCAAGGAGTACCTTCCATGTGACAGGAACATGCTAGATGTATCTACATGTAACATCATGGCATAGGTTGTCATGACATGAATCTCAAGACACAGGTAGTAGGAATACATTTTAAGGAGAGATGTCAAGTTACCTGGCTGAAATCAGAGCTTGTACATAGACGTAGGCATTTCAAAGGCACTGCTTTTTAAACTACACTCATATCACCTAAAAAAAATTCACTTAAAAAAATTAGATTAGATTTTATAATTACTTTTGTTGTCTAGCAGTAATATGGAGGCAAGATAAACATAGTTCTTGTTTCCTTTTGAAAATACTTGCAGGTACCATTTATTGCATTTCCTATGAGTTAGGGAAGTTGCAAAATGCTTTATATAGAAAATCAAGTGTAATTCCTTGGAGATAAGCATTATTACTCCCACTTTTCAAATGAACTTGCTCAAAGAGATTAAGTAACTCGTCCAGGAATTTAAGTAACTTGTTCGGGGAGAGGCAGGAACCGCGATTTAAAGCCAACCAGATTGTAACATCTGTTGGCTTAACCTTCACCCAATGCTATAGGAGCTTATCAGAAGATGGGGGGAGTGACACCCACATCCACAGAAAGTGGGACAGCTTATGGCCGTGGTTCTTAACATGTAATCCTGGGACCAGCAGCATCTTTACTCTGATTGTCTAATTCCTTAGACAATGCACTTAACCATTACACAGTACTGCTACTTGTGTCTTCCAAGATTTGTTAAGGAGTTTGCATTTCCTTGCATGGCTAACACAGAATTACTGACAATAACTTGGTGTACTTACTTTGCTCATCCCCAGTGCCACCAAACTAGGAGAATTCACATAGGCACCAAGATGTTGTTTACTAGTGAAGAAAAGGTTGTGAGTTGTATCAGAGACTGGAAGATGCTAATGAGTCCCATTTCCTTTTCCTGGGCACACAGGAAGAGTACAGTTCCTAGCCTCCCTTGCCATTAGGCTGGGATCATATGGCAAGGTTCTGGCCAATGAAGGCATTTTCATTACAAACTATAAAACATTAGGAAAGACCCTCTACGCTTTTTGTCTTTGTTCCCTTGCTGACTTTGAGGAAAGATTTCTGCCCTAGAGGAGGTAGAGACTTGAGACAGAAACAACCCTAATTTCTGAGTCACTACTTAGAGGAAAAGTACTCAGAAGGACCACCTGACATGAAGCTGAACTATGATGTGGGCAAGAAATAGACTACTGTTGTATAACACCACTGAGAGTTGGTGCTTGTGTTATAGAAGCCAGCTTATCACCCTAATCCGCTGGCAGTTCACACCTCAGCCTTGTTTGTGGTAATGACTTTGGAATCCTCAGATTCACCCTTCTTTCTTTCTAGTATATAATGAGCTTCAGTTATCCACTTATGGTCCCTTTGGATTGAGGATGGAATCTTGCTTGGATTCACCTTCCATCTGCATAACTACCATGACATACCAACTCAAGACCTCTGGAAGTGCTATCCTAAAACCCAGGTGATTATTGAAGGAAGTGCAGTCTCATTAGAAATTTTTTTTTTTTTTTTTTGAGTTGGAGTCTCACTCTGTCACCCAGACTGGAGTGCAGTGGCCGCTCCCGGCCACCGCAGCCTCGACCTGCTGGGCTCTGGCGATCCTTCCGCCTCAGCCTTCCAAGTAGCTGGAACTACAGG
>CAUYQG010201431.1:0-13088 GCA_963574415.1 Tarsius wallacei | reverse complement strand
AGTGCAGTGGCCGCTCCCGGCTACCGCAGCCTCGACCTGCTGGGCTCCGGCGATCCTTCCGCCTCAGCCTTCCAAGTAGCTGGAACTACAGGCGCGCGCTCCCACGCCCGGCTAATTTTTTTATTTATTGTGGATATGAGGTCTCGCCAAGTTGCCCAGGCGGGTCTCGAACCCGTGGGCTCAGGAAATCCACTCACCTCAGACTCCCAAAGCGCGGGATTACAGGTTGAGCTACCGGGCTTTCTTCAACCAGGAGGCTCTTTGCCTCTTCCAGCCTCAGGGACTCCTGTAGCACTTTGGCTTTGGGGCCATCACTCCAGTCTTGGCCTCCGTGGTCACCTTCCCTCCTCTCTTTGTGTGACCATGTCTTCTCCGCTTCTGACTTTTATAAAGAGATTTAGAGCCACCCCAGGTAATGCAGGAGGGTCTCATCTTAAGATGCTTGATGTCTGCAAAACTCTACTTTTTAAAATTTTTATTTATTTATTTGAGAGAGAGACCGGGGATCCCTCTGTTGCCAATGCCGGAATGCAGTGGCATAATCTTAACTCACTGCAGTCTCAAACTCCTGAGTTCAAGTGACTCTCCCCTTAGGCCTCCTGAGTAGCTGGGACCACAGGCATGTACAACCAACACACTAACAGGTTTTTTTTTCTTGTTGAGACAGGGTCCTGTTATGTTGCCCAGTCTTGTTTTGAACTCCTGACCTCACGAGATCCTTCACCTTTGGCCTCAAAGCACTGGGATTATACCATGAGTTATTGTTACTGGCTGTCTATTTTCCAAAGATCACATTCCCAGGGCACAAGTATTAGGAGGTGGACGTACCCTTCAGAGGGCCGCCGTTCAACGCTCTATGGTTACCAGTTTTATGGTAACCATCATTTACCATTGCAAACTAACTTCATTTATTGATGTTCCCAGTGAAGAAACTTTCAAAACCTTCCTCAGCAGATAATGCCCCTTTGGTAAATTCTTCACGCTTGATAGAGACTCAGCTGTTTGACTGCTTTTCGGGTGGGTGGTTTCATCCCAAAAGTTCAGCAGGTAAAACAGGTGGAAATTGGGTAAATTCAGTTTAATTCTTCACCAGTCATTCATTAAGGGGACTTTCTATGTGGGAGGAACACTTTTATTTGTGAAGTAATAGGAAGATCATTAGAGCTATTACATTGCTCATTATACAAATCAATAGTAAGAATTGTAACATCATTAATTCTACATTGGAGGTGACATCAATGTGATTTTTAGAGTGGAATTAGAGAATATATTCTTTGGAACAAGTGTTTCTATTCAAATATTTTATATTAAAAGGCAGCATTATCGTTACCCAAATAATTGAACTTTGATCCTTTGCCTTATTGGAATGTCAATTAATGTGAATTTGAAGCAGTTATTTAATAGGTAATGGGTTGAACAGTATGTGTCTTTGTGAGATAATAAGGATCTTTTTTCCAAAAGTTATTTTGAGCCACTGAATAGAATATCTGGTCAATGACCATTTCCAAGATAAACTGCAGTCTTAAGCAAGATCAATATGTTAACGAGGCTAGAGTGGCCATACACAGTTCTGCTCAGAATTTCACAAATGCAGATTCAAATTCTCCATGAAAAGACCAAATAAGAAAGGGTGACAAGGCAGGGTTTGGTTTCTACAACCTCGCATCTGAATCACTGGGTCTGTGTAGACTTGAAGAATTTTAAGATGTGGCCAGGACCATAAGTTGTTGTCTTACCTTAAGAATGCTGCTTAGACACTGATTCTCAGGTAATAGGGCCTACTTGGGACTGAAAATGAGAAGATGGAAATAATTAACGTCTTAAAAGCCATGAAGATACACCTCACTAATAAATGTTAAGTGTCTGCATAATTAGTTTATTAGTGGAATCAGTAACACCTCTCTCTATAAGCTCCTACCTTTAGCTCACAAGCACTTACACATTTTTGACTAAGGAATGCTTCAGAAATTATGAACTGCTTCCAGAGAAAAAGATTGTAAATAGCTAGCAAATTGCTGGAAGCAATTTTGGTGAGGGAAGTTATATTTAGAAAGACGTGGTGGTAACTGGACTCCCCTATCCATAGAGAGACAAACTTGACAACAAAGCAGATTAATTTTTGGGATGTATTCAGCAGAAGCCATTGGTGAATTTCACTGTCTTCTATGATGAAACACAAAATATATTGAAATAGATGAATAAAATGACCTATCCTAGAATACTGTTTGCATGTGATTTTAGTTGTCCTAATCCGTGTTGTGGAATTATTCAGCCAAACTATAGTTTCCAAGTTGTTACAGTGCATGTGATTGGTCACAAAAAGTGAATGAATTGAAAGGAACCACTCAAATAAAGAGAGATGCACACACATGTGGAACTAGTTTAGATGAAGAGTCCAGAACCTTTATAAGGCCACACATTTGGTAGCTACTGATTCTTACCATAGCTGAGGTCTAAATGTTACTTTGAAAAAGAAGAGAGGCTTGGAAGGGTAGGGAGAGTTTTGTTAAAAACTACAACATTACAGCTAAACTGGGGAGTCAATTCCGATACCACTGTGGGATGACTATAATGAACAGTAATCTACAACTTCAAACCACTGGAAGGAGGGTTGTCGGACATTCCCAACACAAGGAAATAATACTTGTTTGAGATGGTGGACATTCTAATGATCTTGATCTGAGCACTATGGAATGTATATCTCAAAACATCACTATATACCCCCAAAATATGTACAGCTGTTAGTTTTCAATGAAAAATAAAATTTAAAAAATAAATAGCAATGAATACAATTTTTACTAATTCATGATGTTTGAATTAAAAACACTTTACAGAAATTGTAAGACCTGTACACTTTCTCTGGCTTTCATTATTTTTCTTTTGGTATAGCTTACTTTTCTTCCAGTTTTTCCCATTCATTTCAAGCAGACATATATTTTATTCCTTGAAATATTTTTCCACGGAATTGAAGAGATCAGTTAGACTTTCGAGCAGTCTTGCGGTTTCAGTGTCATCTGTTCTAAAACTCTTTTTTTAAACCCAAATCAGAGGATTGTTATTAAATTGCATTTATCCCCAAGCACACTTTGGTTCTGAAGCACTTGGAAGCCAGAAGTATATTGAAGTCTTCAGTTAAGATTATTTTGAAACACCTTCTGAGATACAAGCAACTACTTTTATTAGTTGTGAAAAATATTACCTCCTTCCTAAGTGGGTTCACTGATTGATTTCTCACCATGTACAGCTCGGCGATTCTAGAAATTCCTTGACATGTACTCAACGTAAGCTGCCTTATTGATGCAGAAATGGAAATGATAAGCAGGAAATGAAACCAGTCTTTCTCACTTTTGCATTGTTGGAAGACTGGATCACTTTGCTACACATGTTAAGCCTGTTTTCAAAAAATATTTAGTTGCATATTTATGTGTGTATTATTTATCTTTGGCTTTGCAACAAGAAAGAACGTAAAGGTGGCCTTTCTGTATGAAATACCTAACACAGTCTTCTGGGACAAACAGAGTCATGTGCACACATGGTCAAGTCCCTGCTGCTACGCTGACCGCCAACCCACGACCAATGCCTTTTTAGACATTCGAGGCCGTTGACTGTATCGTACTTAGCTAGTTATATAAAATCAGGGCAGACAAGGGATGTCAATATCACGTACTTCACATTTTTATTCTCTTTCTCTGCAATTAAAAAAGAAGAATATTATGACATTTCCACGTAGAATTAATTTGTGCAAGTTAAGTGTATTTTTTTGCTTCCTTGGTATTTACAGCTTAAATTTTTTATTCCTAAAATTTGAATGCACAGTATTCTTTCTAGTCAAAGTTTTCTTTTGCCTTCTTTTGTTTTGATTGATTGGATGGGGAAACGTGGACAGCGAGTGATTTGGGCTTCAGTAGACCCTACGGACTCCCATATGCATAAGGCATGTTCTGAAGAAGAACTGGATGTAAATTCTCTAAGTTGACAAGGTGGAGTTGGAGGGAATACCACCTTGTCCCCTGGCAGCTCTCAAGTTTGGCTGGCTCAGTTGGGCTCCCCATTGTGACTTGGGTACCCAATCAATCTGGCCACATTGCATTAACCTAAATTCTTCCCTGAAAACCTGTGTAAGACACTTAAAATGAGCTAGGACAAATGGCCAGACACTCAGCTTATTTGAATGTTGCTAGTGAAAACAACATGTTTGTTAGGTTACATTTTGGTCATCAGATAGGTTAAAAATAAAATAAACACACTAATATCATCGAGAAAACATTCTTTTATTCTGCCACAAAACAGGAAACATAAATGCATTCTACATCTTGCAGTTTCTTATTTTGTAATGCCCTGTTATTCGCACATGAACTACTTTTCTCTTTATATTCAGAATAAATTTCAATCTGACAAAATTCTATAAGTTCTTATGTCCCTAGACATTTATGTTATTAAATAGAGAATTATGCCAATTCAATTTCCCTGGCTTTATGGTTCCTCAGCCCCTTTCTCGCATCATGGGAGAAAAATATTTTGCTTGCAATCATAAAGATCTGAGATTTTAACATTGTGACACAGAGCAGATAACAGACACAATTGACTTTAGAATTCCATAGTGTGAATTAAAAGTGAGGCTCTGAGGTTGGTATTTCTTACATGGCCTTCCTTCACGGAGAGTTTCTCTTGTTTAAAAGATAGTTATTTGACCTAAATATGCTAAAACAATTTCAAATTGCATTTGCTAGCTGTAACCTCATTTCATTTTCAGGGCTGGCTACCAGTCAGACTTAAAGAAGAGAGAAACGAGAAGGAAGAGACGTGGTTTGCCGTGACCTCTCACACTGCAGGTTTGCCTGCGCGTAGGTGAAGAGCTTTTAGTTTGCTGCTCATAATGTTGCAAACACACGCAAATTAACACAGACGTCTAGTCAATCTTGTAACCGTCTGAGGACTATTGTCCATGCATTTGCTTAAAAAAGAGTTGCACACCCTGGAATATGATTCCTGGACATTCTTCTGGGAGGTAAATGAGACTTATGAAACTGGATTTCTGAAACACATGGACCCTCTTTTCCAACATTCTACTGCTGCCTTGGTGTCATCTGTCCCTCTTGGGAGCTTATACTATGCGCTGCCCCCTGCCATGCCTTGGACACGCCTGGTCACAACCTTATTTATGGCGGCAGGACTGAGTCAACCTATGTGAGTGTGATCGAAGCTGAGCTCTCCCGTGGAGTGGGAAGAGCGAACCCTGGAGCCTGAATCAGGCAAAGCCAAGTTGGGAAGATCAAAGGTGGGAAGGAAGATTCCAGATAAGAGATGGCAGTCCCCGAAACGACTGACGTCAGGGTCTTTGCTCTAAGTAAGGATATATTCTGTTGTAATAAGTGGGCAAGGAGTTATACTCCATGCAGAATCAGGGGGAAGCATCGATGTACGATCCAGGTTGCTATGTCGTGAGTATTCAAGAGGCAGTCACCAGGTGGCAGGGTCCAAGCCTCCAACAGAATTTCAATTTCCAAGAACCTACCTAAAACAAAACAAGAATCTATTCTTGGTATAAAGAAGGGATGCTTTAGGTCACTCACATGAGAATTCAAAGCCAGAGAGTAAGGGGAATATTGAATGGCCACAGTTGGGAGATGTAAAAAGATGCTAAGACTCCTGGAAGAGGACAGTGGTTTGCTATAGGATTGTCGAGGGAACCCATGGCGTGTTAGAACTCCTCAGGGTGGTGGCTCCCTAATCTGCTGCATATTAGAAACACTTAAGTTCAAGTTTTAAAGTTCTGACTCCTGAACCCCGCCCCAGACCAATGAAACCAAAGCATCATGGGATGTGTTCCCAGCATCTGCTAAGAAGAGTCCCAGGTGACGCAGTGGTCAGCTACTGTAAGACACTGCTGCCTTACCCTGTCCGAGACTGGAATTGGTGCAGTAAAATCACGTCCCTTAGACCCACAACAGAAGGTCCACAGGGGCGGATGGCGTGTACCTTGCAAAGTTTGCTTAGCAGGTAGATTTCATTGGAATCACAAATGCAGATAGGATGGATCTTCCCTTGAAAACATTTAAACTTAGCTCAGAAGAGAAGGACTGAGAATTTCCTAATCAGAAAAAACGTCACCTGTGCATAAAATGTTCACCTTGCAGTCCGGGAACAGCTATCCAGGCGTTCTGGACAGTGTGTCCTCAGATCGATCTGTCATAAGGAGGTTGTTCTGATTCTGAAGAAATTCTATTGTGCTGAGTCATACGAAGCTGTCTTTGCTGTCTATGCCATGCTGCTTCCAAAGAGTCTTTGGGGAGGGGGGCGGACTCTTTTCTAAGGACTTAATTGTCCCTGCACCGTTTCTGAAAGAAAACTCTTCATATCTATGTCTTATGATTGTGTAACTTCCTTGAGTTTCTGCATAAGAGGACCAACACGGAAATGATTTCTGCCTTTCGTTCACTGAGTTGACCTTCTGGGGACTATTTGTTGCCAAGTGACGGTGACCAGTGAACCTCTGCCTCACGCAGGCTCTGTGCCTCTGTGTCTCGGAGCTCCTGAGCCTTGTAAGTAGGAAAGGACACCGGGAGATCTGATTTGGAGGACACTGGGTGAGTGGGTCTCAGTGGCGCCCACAGTGAGAGGTGGTGGGTGTAGGCACAGGGCACCCCCCCCAACTCTGCAGAGGCCTCTCCTTGCAAGGCCCACTCCGATGAACACTGCCAAGCAGACACTAGCATCCTGTGTGTCGTCTCACCACCAGAGAAACTCTAAATGACCATATTCACGTATTTTGACATTTTCTGTTTTTGTTTGGCATTTCTTAAACTATGTCTTGGCGCGAACAAACTTTTTGGGATATTCCTCAGTAAACACTTTGTCCAAACAGAATGAATACATCAGAGAAGACTAAATAACACCTATCTCATGGAGTGTATCTGGAAATGGCTGAATGAACCGCTGTTTCTTTGAGGGAACGTGAAGTTGCAAGTGGTATTCACAAATATCTGGTCTGTATGCCCCCCCACTGCCCAAGGTCAGACACTAACGGTGAACACACACCCACTCACACACTGGCATGACCACTGGAACACCTGCTCAGACACACACCCACACTCAGACACAGCCACGCACTCACACTCACACACACCCGCACACACTGACACACACTCACACCCACACACACAGCCACACACTCGCACACACCCACATGCTCACTAACACACCCATACACTCACAGTCTCCCGCACACACTCACCCCCCACCCACACACTCACTGACACACACACTCACACAAACCCCACACACCCACACACCTACTCACCTACACACCCCACACCCACACAAACTCACTGACAATACACTCACACAAAACCCGCACTCACCCACCACATACTCACACATTCACACACCTACACACTCACACACGCTCACACATGCTCACATACTCACACAGCCCCATCCACACTCACACACTCATGTTCACACACATAATCTCACACTCACGCACTCAGCTACACTCTCATGCACTCACTCACACGTATGCATGCACTCACAAGCCCTCACATGCACACACTTGCATAGCAAGTTCACATACACAAACGCATACTCCCATAGACTCACGCACACCCACGGACACCCCCACGCACTCACACATGGACACACACGCTCATGCACACACATTCACACACGCTCACGTGCGTACGCTCACCTGCACTCTCTCGTGCACTGACTCACACAGCAAGCATGTACTCTCTCACACTCTTACGTGCACAATATTACATACTCACACAGACACATACACCCATTCTCAGGCTCACAGTCACACTCATGCACACAGACTCACGCTCATGTCCACACACACGCCCATATCCCGCGGCACCGTCGTGGTCATTCATGCCCTCTGGCTGAAGCAGAAGGCTGCAGACACACCCCAGGGAGAAGCCCCAGAGGACTCATTTCCACCCAGTGCAGCAGTTTTTAAAAGACCCATTTTGTGTCAAACTGTGCTATCACCAGCTACATCGGTGGTAAAAAACATTTTAAAGTGTTTTATCATCTTAATTTTATAAATACACTTTACCACGCAAAAACATTTTCTGAGTAATTTTTAAATGCGCTCTTATTCTAGTGTGCAGCTGCAGAATATTGTGAATTAATATTTGGATGAGCCTTAGAGGCAGAAAATGAAACATATTTATTTACCGAGGGGACAGAACACAAGTACACAGTTTTTTTTCCATTTTTCATGGACCTCTGAGGAAATTTGATTTCACAATTCAAGAAGAAGAATTAGCAGTATTCAATTTTAATTCCATGTCTTCTCATAATATGCTTTTAAAAATATGTAACTTGTTAGATTTAATATTTACCCATTCCCTTGACATATCATCCCTTTATACATTAAAAGATAATGTAGTCGTCTCTTAGCTTCACAATTTAAGGTGCTATTTCAGTCATGTCAGAGTCATTTTTTATATTCAGTTCATATTTAATCTTACACTCTCTCGGAACAAGGTTAAATACCCAAAAAATGATATGAGGATCTCTGTCGGAGGTGTTGTTGGCACAACCAGACACTGACACCAAGCAGACACTTCTTGAATCCAAAACGTCCTTGAGATGTGTGCTAAATCTAACCGAAGCCAGAAATGGGGGGAAGCTGTGTTTTCTCTTCCTTCTGCACTTGGCAAATATCAACACAGATTTGCTTTCATGACTCTAGAATACAGAAGTCTAGGTAAGATTCCTCATCACATGAGTCTCTAGTTGCTGTTGAGCACTATTATTTTGGGGAGAGAAGGCTTCCTTGCGTTGATTAAAGTGCTGTCATCTGAAGGAAAATCTCCCAGCCAGCAGAGGGCATTTCAAGGTGACTCACTCCATGGGGCTCCGAAGGCCGACTGGTGACTGAACTGGGGTCCCAAGGAGTTGAGAACAGCGGTCTGAACTTTAGGCAAGAAAGAGCTCACATCATATCTTTGGATGATTGAAAATTGGAATTAGCATTTGGAGACAAAAAATCCAGAATAAGTCTTAGAATGACATCATAAACTGATTTATCTGTATCTACACTTAAGGTAAAAATAAAAATATTCTTTCTTCGAAACATTATAGGAAATCTGGGTGAGCTAAAACTTACAAAAAATATTGCAAAAACATTATATCATTAGAACTTTACCAAAATTGCTTCAACAATAGTGAGGACTGATATGCATATCTATTACACACAGATATTTATATTTGTGAATTGGCAGATTTTGTAACCTGTGCATGGCCCATATTTCTTTCTTTTCCATATATAAGCCAGAAGTATGATATATCTTAAATATATTTGAGTTGTTTTTATTTCATGGTATCTGGATGACCATTTCTAAATTAAAAGAAAATGATATTCACTTTCTTAAAATGTTCATCTCTTAATATTTGAAGACAGTGACAGTAGTTACCTTAAAGTCTGTGTGTGCTACCTTCATGATTCCTATAATTTTTTATCTGTTCCCAGTGATGTGTGTTTTATCCTGTTTTGAGACCATATTTTCCTATTAAGAGTGTCCTAATTCTTTTTTTTTTTTTACTAAATGCTAGAAATTTATAAGATTTTTATATTTTCAAATTTAGTGTAACCTCAAAACATAGTTAACTGTTTCTTGAAATCTTAAACTTATAGCACTGACCTTACAACTTAAATTTATGCCAAGTAAACTTGTCCAAATGTTTATATAAACTAAATGTGATAAGAAGCTTGCAGATAATTTAGAAACTCTAATCAAAATGAATGTTTTCCAGGTTAATATTATTTACCAAACTGGTCTCAGAAGATACAGAAAAAATTTCAACAAATAATTATAAACAATAAAAAATTTCCTTTATGTTATAGTCTCAAAAAAGTTTTCAACCTGTATTACCAGAAAATTATCTCAGTCCTTTAAGAAAACACATGCAAATGAGAGAGTTTACAGTTTCTTTTTATGATTTCAAGGAAAAATGTGATACTAAAGCCAAAAGATAAAAAATAAAAAGGCAAAATAAAATGATAAACCAAACTCTTGCCTGTGTATTAATGCAAAAATGTTGAGTAAGACGTCAAACGAAATGCAGCAGAGTGATCAAGGGAAAAAAACCACAAAATAGATTCAATTGCAGGTTTATTTTGTAATGCAGCAGTGGCATAAATTTTAAATCCTACATCACAATGTAACATAGCAACACATGAAGAGACATGGCTTCTAATAATAGAGAACTGATGGATATTTCTTGATTATGATTAAATACGTGTGTGTACTTCAACTTCCAGTGACAGACCTAAAGAAGAAAAATATATTCCGAGTGTTCCTGTTTTTTAGCAATACCAGAATCTTTACAACCACCCAGCCCCTTCTTTCCTTTCTTCCTATCTGGCATATGATTTTAGGGGGAATGAGTCACAGCCATGACTCTGCACACGCGTGTGTCTGTTTGGGGGCCAGGTCTATGTGGACAGGGGTGCCTCCTTTTGCCTGTTGTGTTGTGAACAGAATGCTTCAAGGACACCCTTGGGAAGGGTCGAGGGGCCAAAGAGCCAACATTGGATTCCATCCCGACCTGTCCCCTCAGCCGACGCCTGCAGTTCAACAAACACTTTCAAAATCCCAGCTGCACGTATTAATGACCGGGCTAGTCACATAGTAAGTTTCTTTGCTCTTTTCTCTCCTGGATAGTGAAAGCTGTTGGCTCGGGCTTATTCTCCAGGGCACTGACAGGGTTCTCTAGTTCATCCTCTATATCAAGAACGCACGTGAGAGTCAAGCAGAGGAAATGATGCATTCGAGTCCAGGCTCTCTCTGTTGGTTCAATCATAGGCACCAAGAGAATTGGTGGACATGGGCATGACGGGGCCTGTGGGGACACAGAAACATGAGGCTGCCTAGAATACTCCCTGGCCAAGAAGTCATGCACACGTCGGAATCACTCCAGTAGATGGAGTCTTGGTGTTCTCAGGAAGCTATAACTCAAATGCAAACCACCAGGGAAGAGCCCATGTGCACAGATAGTTTCATCAGTTTCCAGCTAAGGAGTAGAGAGTTTCTGGAATGATATTTAGGATGAACTTTGATCCAGGCCCTAACGACTGTCTCCAGCCTGCGGAGAACGACTCTTTTCTGGGCAGCAGATTCCTGCCCGCCCTGTCCTGCCCGCCTCTTCTGTGACCGGAAGCCCAAGCGTGACGCAGTGAGCAGGCCATCACTGACAGGCTCTGCTTTCCACTCACAGCCAGTCTATGGCTCTGTCCCCATTGTAGAGAGGAGGAAACTCAGAGCCGTATCAAGAGTCAGCCAGTGCCACTCCGCCATGGGGTGGTCACTTAGGGATCAAACCCACACAAAGGGCTCTAGCGTGCGGGTCATTATTCTTGAAGCAGGTTTCTCTCTCAGTGTGACCCACTTCCTGTGGCCATATGTCTGAAGGGGTGTAAACCTGTCTCTCTAGATAGGTAGAGAGATAGAAAGAGAGGGAGAGATAGATATACAGATAGCTACTTTTATACAATCTATATAATCACACACACATATAACCTTGTCAACAGCTAGCTGGCTAGACAGATGATAAACAGATGATAGATAAATAGATAGGTAGACAGATGATAGATCAAATACATAGTCTATATGTGTACATATTTATGTACTATATATAGATTTATCAACAGATGATAGTTGGATGGATGGATAAATAGATGATAGATAGATAGATAGAGAGAGAGAGAGAGAGAGAGAGAGAGAGACATGATAGATAGAAAGATGATAGATAGACAGATTTAGGTATCCTGAAACTCTAGCAATCTCTTTCAGGGCAGAAGCCAAAGAGTTTTACTTACATCTCACAGCCCATGGTCAGAAGGTGTTCACATGGTTTCTAGTGAGGCAGTGTTTCATAATTGCTAAAAGATCAAGATTTCAGAACATATAGCTGAACTTGAGTTCAGGTTACATGGTTTACCACAGTATGGTCTTGAGAAGGTGTATTAAACTCTCTCAATTATTTTATGTATAATAACAAGCCCTTCCTCATAGTGCTACAGCTAGCATTAAAAAGTCAAATGCATAAACTGCTGAGGAAAGCGTCTGTCACGTCATGGGCACTCACTTAGTCTTAATATGCAACTTGTTGGATTTTGACGAGACATACATTGGCTTCTAGAGGTGTAAAATGCCTTAAAGTCTTTCTCAAATAATTTAAGTGTCTGACCTGATCCTGCCAACTCTGGACCTCTGGGTTTCAGACCTGTCGATTTCACCAATGTCATGGTTTTCCATGGATCCATGTTGCTAGTAGAGAAAGAGCCTGAACTTTACACAAAGTCTGGTTTTCTTTTAAAAAAATATTGTAGAGTTGTGGGGTGAAAGTGGGGATTTGCTACCTAAGCAGACTGTGTGCAGGTGAAGTTTGGACTTCGAGGTGGCCCTCACTCGCCCTGTTAGTGGGCCAGGTAGCCGCTGTGTGGCTGTGTGCTCCCTCCAGGACTGCCAATCCCACCTTTGTGCTAATGTGACTAGTGTTCACAGCCCAATTAGGAGTGAGAACGTGTGGTATTCAGTTCTTGGTTTCTGTGATAGTTCACTTCGTATGATGGTCTCCAGCTGCATCCAAGTTACTGCGAAGTTCATGATTTTGTTTTCTAGGTCGGGGTAATACTCCGTTGTGTAGATGCACCACATTTTAGTCCTGTTTCATTAAAAAATGGGCAAAGATCATGAACAGACACTTTTGAAAAGGTGACATACAAGCAGACAACAGACAGGTGAAAAAATTTTCAGCCTCACTAATCATCCGAGAAGTGCAAATCAAAGCTACCAATACCATCTAACTCCGGTAAGGATGGCTCCCATTAGTAAGTCAAAAAACAACAGGTGCTGGCACAGATGCAGAGAAAAGAGAACGCTTCTACACTGTTGGTGGGAGTGCAGACTAGTCCAACCTGTACAGCAAACGTTGTGGTGATTCCTAAAAGAACTAAAAATTGACTTCCATAAGATCCAGCAATCCTTCTCCTGGAAAAAACCCAGATGAACATACATCACCCTACCAAAAACACATCTGCACTCACGTGTTTATTGTTGCACTACTCACAATAG
>CAUYQG010201424.1:0-46279 GCA_963574415.1 Tarsius wallacei | reverse complement strand
CGCCATACGTGTCCGGGCACGTCCGCATATGGCTTGTATAGTGTCATACCATCCTTATTCACATTTGCCACAAATTGTCCTCTGGCTGTTCAACCGGGGGCATGTCTTTTTTTTTTTTTTTTTTTTTCTTTTGAAGCTACAGTTTCTCCAAGAGCAAGGAAGACAAACGACCTACTTTTATCTACCTCACAGACCAGGACATGGCTAGACCCAGAGTCACAACTTGATTCTGCAGTAAGGATAGATGACCCCAACACAGAAACCCTACATCTTCCGGCTAGAATAAAGAGCCTGCGATGCCGCTCCTCCCACCCCCAGTGACCCACCCAGAGGCCTGGGCACCTCTGGAGTGGAAAAGAGCTGGCTGCCTGCTCAGACACCTAACCGAGCATCCATGCCTGCTCAGGAAACTCCTAAGAATTTAACTTGGATGCTACAAGTTGCCATTTATGCTCGTGTCAGTGACCTGCAGTCTTGTTTTGTCTTTTGGTTTGTTTGGGGTTTTTATGTTTTGTTTTTGTGCCAAACTCACGGGCACGAGCTGCTCTCCAACTCTTCCTTCTCCATCCTGGATCTCACACAATGACCCCCTGCTGTCCCCTCCATTGAAATGAGGTGGGAACCAGTGCATTCACCCCTCTGCCTCAATCCCACCACACACACACACGTGTGCACAGGTATGCCCACAAGTGCTCACACAGGCACAAGGAAGCACACGCATGCCCACACACACATGCATAGCTCTCACTTTATGCTTCGTGCCAAAACAGAATTGATGGTGATGAGCAAAAGAGACAGGGAAGATCTCAAGCGGACGATTAGCTGGGTGAGGTTTATGGCAACAGGCAACAAACCCACTCATTCCATGTTTTGCAAGAATATAAAAGCGCTGAAACATTTTAATTTTAAATTCTTATCATTGAATTTACTGCTTTTCTCTCGCAATGATTTGTGTTGCTTTTTAATTTTTACAGTCTCTACAGAAGCCAGATGCTACTGCCTAAGGACAAAATAATAAAAACCTACTGCAGTCATGAGTTACAGAACAAAAAAGAAACAAGCAGTTGACAGAAGTTAATATCTCAATTTAACAGTGCTGCTTTGCTAATGATCCTTTGATATGTGTTTATTTAGAAAGGTCTGATCTTGACCTTGAAGGCAAACTCAACCACCAAGTCTTTATGAGAAAAGAAAAAGACTTTATTTATAGATTGGCTTTATGTCAATCACTCCGGCAGCTGGTCCCAAAGTGCCAAGCCACTGGAGGCGGTGCAGAGGGAGCACGGCCACACATCCCAGAGTGTTCATTTCGGATTGGTGTGGGAGAGGAAGAGGGTTTCAGGGAAGTAACAGCCCCAGCGGGGCAGGCCCAGGGGCCCTTATGCTCTGCTTCCTTTGAAAGGAATCAGGGTGCTTGTATTACTCCAAACAACGGGACAGAACCAAGTGTAATAAACCTCTGAAAAGAGACACACAAGCAAAGGGATGGTACGCGGGACAATGGGACCAGCAAGAAGGGTTCATGGGGGCCAGACCCCCAGGAAGCTCCTTCTTAAAGAACTTTCCAAGAACAGCCCCGAGGACAAACTATCCAGTCCCCATGGAAGCAGGAAGGTAGGCCTGTAATTCCCTAAGGCCAGTTCTAAGATTATCCTTCAGCCTGCCAGCCTCTTCTTTCCTAACCCGGGGCAAGGGCGCTGTTCAGTGGAGATCCCTGGGCGCTGGGCCAGGAGAGGGACCCTCACCCTGGAGAGCCCCATCTGTCTGCAAGAATCTGACCTGAGGCCATGCCTTCGGGCTCTAAGAAGCTGTCTGGAGGAGGCCCTTCTCTGCTGAGCAGTGACCTTTGCCTTGACTCTCATCTCTGCCGTGTTCTGCCCTTGATCCATAATGCTTCCTGCCCTGCGTCAATCAAGGTGAATGTCCTCTCATTGTCTCAATGGTCACTTTTCTTCTGAACGCAAAATCCATAGATCTAACTGTTCCCTGGGTATTCCCCGGACATCTTATCCTCAACATGTCCAAACCTGAAACCTACATCTTTGCTTCTCAAACCTGCTCCTCCTCCCGATCTCCATCTCAGATATTATAGCACCAACATCTTCTCGGTCACCCAAGCTAGATGCATGGGCATCACCCTGGAGGCCTCTGCGTCCTCTTCCCTGACACAACCCAATCCAGCTAATCTTCTATCATCTAAGTACTTCCCTCATGTGCCCCTTCCTCCTTGTTTTTAGGGGGCATTGGCCTGGTCCAAGCCACCAGCATCCCTCACAGGATGGCTATAAAAAGCTCTTAAACACAGCTCACCTCCCTCTGATCTAAACTGCATAGCCCCACCAGCATGGAGATTTATCTGATCTTGTAACTTCCTTTTTAAAAGCTTCCAGGAACTCCTTGCCATCTATGGATAAAATCTAGACTCCCCAACACAGTCTACCAGGATGTTTGTGGCCTGGGTTTGCCTATGCCTCCACTCTCACCTGCCATATTCTGTCTCCCAGAACACTAAAGTCTCACCACCATTATCAAATACACACAGTTCCATTTCTTCTACCCTTCTCTCTCTTCATCCCAGCTAATTTCTACTTCTTTAGAATCGATGGTGTTCCCTTTTCTAGGAAGCCTCATCTGTCCCTTGGGTGTCTGCTATGCACCTTTCCTCTGGGCTCTCACAATATCCTCTGTACAAATACCTCCATCACTGCACTCAGCATTCTACATTCTAATTGTCTGTTTAATGTGTCTGTCTTCCCCACAATTCTGAATTCCTTGGATCAAGAGACTGGGTTTAGTCATCTTTCTATCCTGGCAATTAAGTATCTAGCAGATATGCATTAAATGTTGAATGGATGAGTGGCGAGCTGTCTTGGTTCTTCTGAAAATAGTAGGGAATGGGGGACATTTAGGGACATGCCAACTCAGTAAAAATCAGAAGTGAGGGTCGTTTCTCATTTCTCTCTATCTCCAGCTTTCCATAAGCCAAGAGAAATGTCTATGTGCTACAGGCTGCCTTCAGTGTAGATGTTTTTAGGCTGATAGCACGAAGTCTTGCCAGAAGGTTCCTCTGGGCTCCAAACCAGCTGAGTGTGCATTCTCCTGCAAAAGGTCATCAGCATCCAAATGCCAAGCTGTAGCTGTAGTCCTTCTCCTTGTCCCTGTCACCCGGCCTCCCTCTGACCAAAGATAAGAACCAAGTCAGAGCCCCTGTGGACTCGAACAGCAATTGGCCAGCCTGGTGAGGTGGGACAAGGGAGAAGGCAGTTCACCAGCGAATCTGGGCATAAGGCCAGCAAGACTCAGATCACGGGCATCGAGTGTCCCCAGTCTGGCCCCCAGTGCTGCTAGGAAGTAATCAGTACCCAGATCAGGGGTGTGTTTGCCTCTGTCCCCACCCACCCAACAGACCAAAGCTGCAGCCTTTACAGGTGCCCATGGCAAGGGGGAGGGGGTGATAGGAAGAGAAGGCGGGAGGGCCGGTATCTGACAGCCCCATGGAGAGGTTCGCTCAGGGCTGTAGGGCCTGTTCTCACTCAAGATAAGCAGGAAGAGGTGGTAACAAATAGAAACCACAGCCTTATCTTGGCCTTCCCCTCGTCAACGCCCCCACAGCCCAATTCTGGCGCCTCCGTCCAAGGGCTGCTCTCTACCCAAAGCCCTTCCATTTCTGGGTTGGCCCCTTGGGTGGCATCCTGGCCATCGAGTCCAGCCTCCTGCCTCTGACTATTTCAGAGGAGAGTAGCCAACCTTTCTCAAATAACAGCCATAGGTAATGCTTGAAATTTATAAGCAACTTCTACTACTTTTAAGATTTGTAATCACAAAATAATTCAAATTACCCTTTTGAACATAAATGGTCAAAACTTTAAAAAGATAAGGGTAAGCGTATGTGCTTACACAGAAGCAGCTCTTGAGATGGACATCAGTTTCAGGAGCATCTTTTCAATGTAGGAAGTTCTCACCAAGGTCTAACCTACTGCTACTGCTTTTTTTTTTTTTTAAGCTCCCTGCCTCTTGTTGGATAAAGGGGATCTTTCTCCTAGTTTCCATGCTCTTCCCTGGCACACCAGGCAACATCTAAGTGGAATCTGTACCCTCCACCAAGAGACAGCTGAAGGAGCCGCCATATTTTTCCCTTCCCCTTCTTGGAAAGAGCCAATTCTGAGATGCAAGTCATCCTGGACTGGCAGACAAGATGACCCTTCTCAATCCCCCAGTATGAGGTGCCTGAACCCTGTCCTCAACCAGAGGAGGTAGTGAAGGAGGGAACAACTGAATCCCAGGGCCACTCTAGAAGAGAAAGACGGCAACTTCTAAAGCAAGTTATTTTACTGCAGGCAGCCAGCGGAGGTCCAGACTGAGTTATGCATCCTTTGTGTGAAACAACTACTAGTTATCAGGTAAGTCATAAAGGAACATTCATAAAATTAGATTCACCACTTGTTTTTATAGCACTCATTAAGGGACATAAAAGACAATTCTTTTCAGCATTTTGGGCTGAATTATAAATTCAATTAACTGGACACGGTTAACCTCATAGATCCAGAAATCCTTATATCAAAGAGGCAACTCCCAACCCTAAGCAGAAAAAGAGGACCAGTTCTGACCAGGCGTGGTGGCTCACGCCTGCAATGCCAGTACTTTGAGAGGCCGAGGCGAGAGAATTGCCTGAGCCCAAGGGTTCGAGACCAGCCTGGGCAACTTAGCAAGGCCTCATCTCTACAGTAAACTTAAAAAAACAAAAAAAGAAAAAGAAAAAGAGAAAAAATAGCTGGGCGTGGCAGCAGGCATGGCTCCAACTAATTGAAAGGCTGAGGTGCAAGGATCACCTGAGCTCTCAGTAAGTCGAGGGTACGGCAGCCATGATCGTACCACTGTACTTCTTGCTCACGTCTGCTTGTACCCTCTCACTCAAACTCCTGGGTTCAAGCAATCCTCCCGCCTCAGCCTCCCAAAGTGCTGGGATTACAGCCATGAGCCACTGTGCCTGGCAAAGAAAATAATCCTGAAATCAGGAGGGGGAAAAAACCCCAAAGGCTTTGACTCCTTCAGCAAGACACAACCTCTCTTCAACCTCAGCTTACTTTGGGGATAATAACCATAGGACTGTCATAATAGTTAAATACAACATAAGTCATACACCTAGAAGAGTACCTGGCATCTGATAAGCACATGATAAAAGATGGATGGTTGTTAGTTTCATTTTCTTTTTTTTTCTTTTTTTTTGAGTTGGAGTCTCACTCTGTCGCCCAGACTTGGAGTGCAGTGGCACGCTCCCGGCCACTGCAGCCTTGACCTGCTGGGCTCCGGCGATCCTTCCACCTCAGCCTTCTGAGTAGCCAGATTTACAGGCACACGCTACCACGCCCGGCTAATTTTTTGATTTATTGTACAGATGAGGTCTTGCCAAGTTGCCCAGACGGGTCTGGAACCCGCGGGCCCAGGCAATCCACTCATCTCAGCCTCCCAAAGCACGGGATTACAGGCTGAGCCACCAAGCCCAGCTAGTATCATTTTCAAAAAACTTAACTTCAGTTCAATCCCATCTCCCCTTTTAAATCTTTCCTAGTAATTTAATCAGCATTATTTAATACCTCATATGTACCAGACCCTGAGTTAAGTCCTGGGGATGGAGAGGTGAATAAGGCACTGTCCCCTTACTATGGGGGTCCAGAGATGACCTCCATACGTGTCCTCGTTAACATATTCCTTTTCTAAACTCCTCTCTGTGCCCCACCCAGGCTGACACAGTGACCTTGTGCTGGTCTCTGGCTGATTCGCGTATGTTGGCAACAAGGGTCATTTCAGAAAATTTATGTCAGAATCGTGGGGAAAGATCAAACAAAGCACGAGCACTGGAATCAGGAAGGCCTGGGCTCCAGCCCAGCTCCACAGCTTAGAGAAGAGAGTAGTTAGGCAGTTTAAATGTGAACTCTGCAGTCACTCGCTATGGTTGGAATCCCACTCTACCACGTACTGCTGCTGGGTGACTTCAGGCGAACAACCCAACTCGTCTGTGCCTGTTTCACCCTCAGTAAAACCAGGATGACAACAATACCTATCTCACAGGGATTTCATGTGGATTCAAGGAGATTATGTGTTTAAAATGTTTAGTACTACTCAGCTTAAAGCAAATGTTCAATAAATACTAGCAATGATGGTTATTGGATATAGACCTCACAGAAGGCTGCTGGTGTCTAGCCCCGGTCTTCCGCCTGGACACAAGCATGTTCACCTTGAAAAGCTGATATGAGCCAGATACAGCAGTTCTTGCTTGTAATCCCTGCACCTTGGGAAGCTGAGGCAGGAGGACTGCTTGAGCCCAGAGGTTCGAAAGCAGCCTAGGCAACCTAGTGAGACTTTTCTCTATAACAATGACCAAAATTTAAAAAAATTATCCAGGTATGGTGGTGTGTGCCTGTAGTCCCAGTTACTCAAGAGGCTGAGGTGGAAGGATCGCCTGGGTCCAGGAGGTCGAGGTTGCGGTGAGCCGTGATCGTGCCAACTACACTCTAGCCTGGGCAACAGAGGGAGACCTTGACTCAAAAAAAGTTAGGGAAGTTGATATGAGGATGAACTAAAATAGCCTAAGGCAAGCCCTGGCACAGCGTGTGGCACTCAGTGGCTTCAGGGAGAACTCAGTCAGCGCTGGCCTCTGTCATGAGCAAGAGCCAGACCTTACACGACCGACCATCACACCTTCCTCCCAGTGGTGGTGCCCATCAGTCCAAATTAGCACTCACTAATTTAACTTGAATGGGAAGGAAGGGAATAGAAAGGAATGAGGGTTTCTAAAGCAATTCTTTAAAAGACAATTCTTTGTACTGCATTTTTTAAATGAGGGGGTGGTGGGGTGGGGAGGACAAACAAGGAGAATGCCGGAGCGTGGGTTTCATGCAATCCTGCAAGTAACTGCTCAAGGCAAAGCACTTCTCTGTCTGGGTTGGCACCTTGGTTCAAGGAACAGAGAGCGATCAGCAGAGCGTGGCATCAAGGCCTCACTTCCACAAAAGCCTGGGTGAGAGTTAAGAGGGTAAATGCTTCCCTGCAGGACTAAGACCACAGGGGAGCAGTGCCCCAGGCTGAGGTGTCCTGGCCAGTCATAGCTCTGGAAGGTCCCCTTTGGACACACTGGGAGAGGGACGGGGGACGAGCTTCCATGGTTGGGCCCCTTCTGAGCTACAGCATGAGGAAACGAAGTCAACCGTTGAGAAGGACAGCTAGACCACCAGAGTGACAAGGGTTTGGGGACTGCCAGCATTTTCCATCAAGCAGAGGACACAGAGCCTTTCGGTTTTTAGGAAAGGGGTATACAGCAATTCCTCTGGGACATACGAGCACAGACCACCCCCTCAGAGGTAGGAGGGCTGAGCCGGGTGGTCCCTCAGGGACCCCCTCCAGCCCAAGATTTCCAAGTCTCCGATGTCCAGGACTGAAAAACAGTAACGCGATGTTTTTCTTCTCTTGGTGTCCGGCACTTGGGGACACAACTTGGCACACTAAAAGGAGCACTGGAAAAGAGGGTTGAAGACTAAGACACAGAGCCTGGCTGTGCAGCCGTGAGCAGTGTCACTCAAGGGATGTCTTTCCACCTGTTGCAGCTTTGTCTTTCTTCTTCTATAACAGGAGAAAGTTGCACCAGAGAATCTCAAAGTCCCTTTCTATGTTTTTACGGCTACGCTGAAAGAGAAAGACGACCCCTTTCCTTCCTGCTTTCCCAAGCAGGGTCCACGCTAGACAGTGAGTGGAAGGGAACTCCAGGGAACTTTGAAGATGTCTGGGGGAGGGGGAGAGACACAACAAAACCCCTTACTTTCTTTCTTTCTTTTTTTGAAAGTCACTCCCAGCTTCTTGGGACACAAAAGTATCTGTTAAGGTAAGTTAAACCTCCTCAAGATGAATTTTCCTGCGACTTTTAATTAAAAGTTCTTTAGAATTAAAAGAACACTATTCAGAAAAGGTTGAAAAAAAAATTCATTGACACTCCCCTCGCCCCCTCCCCCTTTTCCCAAGGAAAAGAAAAAGCTGTTTTGTGCACAGCTCACCCGGTCCACACTGTACAAAAGGAGGTGGGTTGGCGGCAAGACACATGAGATGACCCTTTGACCCCGGACCGCTGACAAGCCCTCAATGGCATAAATACCAGATAATCAATCACATGCCAGGAGGGCGAGTCCCCCTGCCCTCGCCCCAGCGTCAGGGTTTATGAGAGATACACTGTAAATAGACACTGGCTTCTTAAAAGGGGCCCCCTCCGCATTCCAGGGGCTGGCCATAATCCTGAACCAGGCCTGGCCAGATCCTTGACCATCTCGTTTTACAGCTTTCATCGCAAGCTTATAAAGCACTCTGCCTTCCCAATCCCCCACTGCAAGCTGGACTTCCTGGTATGAAATGAAGGCAAACCTCCCCCTCTACCCCTCCAAATGCGACTTTGAAAAATCACCGCACAGAAAGTCAGGGCAGAGGGCAAGCAGGAAATGGGGCAGGTCACCCATAAAACCCCATTTGGGAGGGACCAGCAGGGGTGGGGTGCTGGGGCCAGGAGCCAACCAGGATCCGGGGAGGTGATGAAGAAGTGATGATGATACAGACAACGATGATGATAACTGTGTCAGCAGTAGTCAGTAATCACTAAGCACAGAGCAAACACCGTCCACCATGCTAAGCACTTTGTATCCGGTTAGCTATCCACAACAATACCTCCAGGAGATAGGCACTGTTATTATTTTACCCATTTTATAGATGAGGAGGCTGGGGCTCAGAGTTCAAATAATTTGTCCAAGGCCACAATGGCAGCATGACAGGGAAGATGAGATTTAAACTTAGGGAAATGACTCAGGCCTAGATATCTAGATCTCACCCCCTGAATCTAAGGATTTCTGCCTGGAAGGAAAAGAGGTTGGAATTCAGCCCTTCAGATCAACTTGTACTTTTAGGTTGGACAGCAGCCGAGTGGATGAGGGCATTAAAGACAGTGGTCTAAATAACAAAGCATCATCTGAATAGAGTCAGAGCTCTAAGACAGCCAGAAACGGAACCAGTTTCAGAGAAGAAAGAGTTTTCAGGTCCAATCCATTAATTCTGAACCCAGCTTGGTACAAAATTCTCATCTGTCCATTAACCCACCTTGGACCCCAAGAGCCGTGGCAGTGAACGCCAGGCCCAGAATGTCTCTAAGACAACGATGGCCTTCTAAACCTTTGCTCTTACGCCGAAGAAGTTTACCAATATCCTACACTATCCTCGGCAAACAGAGAGGTGGGGGTGGGGAGAGGAAGACAGACTCTCTTGGTAACTAATTTTGATAGTGCTTTTGTTTCAGGGTCAGAGGTTAAATATGGCCACACTAATCCGCTTCTTCCAAAATTAAAGCACAAGGGAGATTTTTCTGGAGCTTAGCAAGAGGGTTTTTTCTCATTGCTGAAGAAATGGTGCTGACCCAGACCATGGAATGGGGACACCTGGCTGCTGGAGACACAGACCTGGGATCATTTGGACAGAACATCCCAGCTCCTGGCTGCAGGATTAGAGTTATTTATTATGAAGACCAAAATGAAAGAAGTGCAAAGTGGCACTTAAAAAATTTAATAGTCCCTCAGTCCCACCCCACCTACTTTTGAATAATGCCTCCTGAAATGTCCTGGACAAGAGAGGGAGGTTGTAAATGCTTGAGAACCCCATAGTCAGAAAATGTAAGGATCAGACACACACACACACACACACACACACACACACGCACGCACTACCAGCTTTGGCTATATGAGAACCCATTAATAATCAAGCCGTATGTGTGCAGAGCTTTTCACAGAGTGCAAGGAACTCCCACACATATTATTTCATTTGCTCTTCACAGCAGGCCCATTAGGCAAGTGGCTTTTTTGACCCTCTTCTACCAAAGAGGAAACCAAGCCTCTAAAAGGATAAGTGATTCACCTAAAGTCTTGCTCCTAATAAGTAGCAGCACCAGGGCTAGAAACGTCTTTGTTCCTGTGACTGCAGTAGGCACACAGAAAGGCCCTGTCCATGAAGAAATACAGGATCCCTCTGACAAACGTGAGACCCTCAGCAGGAAGGTCGGAAGGAATTTTGGTCAGAACCGCCTCTCCCGAACCCATTCTCCCGAAGCTTACCCCTGGCCGGGGGGTACTCCTGGACTGGCAGGTGAGGGAGGGATAAACCATGGAAACAAGTAGGGAAGGACCTGGAGGCCTGAAACGGAGGACTCCCTCCTTGCCTCCCATCTGACTGAGAGCTAATTTCTCTCCTCCCTAGCTGCTCCCCCCTCCCTGGTTGGGGGAACAGTCACCACCCAGAGGCAGAGAGGAGAGCTCCCGAGGGAGGCGGTCGCCTTGCAAGAAATGATTGTCCAAGTGTCAACAACCTGCTGCTTCCCAGAGCCTCGAGGTCAGAGGCCAGGAGGGAGCACAATGGCTTTCTGGAGCTGAAGGGTCCGGGGAGAGGGGCCTCTGGGGATCTCCGGAATGCAGAGACTCCGAATCCAGGCACCGGGGTCTCCTGTCTTGCCCTTTTATATCCTTCCTCCCTCTGCAAATCCCAGACACCACTAACCTCGAAAACAGGAGCCCAAGAAAGGAAAGGGATTAGTAACAGCCTACATACACATGCACACACACAAAGGTTTCTTCCACAAGAAGTAGCGAGCAAATCCATCAGCAAGCCCACGAAATAAGTTTACCAGAAAGCAGTTTGATCACCACCTCCTCCTGTCTCCAAGCCTTCCTTGCCGACTTATCCCATCAGGGTGGGGCACTCACCCTTTCTGCACCCACTGCACACGCCACACCGAGAACACCTCTGTCCCTGCCCTCTTCTTGCCTGCCAGCTCCTGAGGACAGGTAGGGCAAGTTATCTCTGGATGCTGGCACCTGTGCCAGTAGTTGTTACTCTGATCCCACTGGATGAATGAGGGAAGGAATTGCAGAGTTCAGAGACTCTCTCCTTTCTGATACTTTCTACACACCAGCAGTTATGGCTCCGGAAAGGTTTGCACATG
The DNA here is from genome assembly GCA_963574415.1 of Tarsius wallacei. Taxonomy (NCBI): domain Eukaryota; kingdom Metazoa; phylum Chordata; class Mammalia; order Primates; family Tarsiidae; genus Tarsius; species Tarsius wallacei. Next base: position 35,262 of record CAUYQG010201424.1, on the reverse strand, counting down.
GGATCCATCTCATTGGTCCATCTGGATGACACCAAGTCAAAAATCCTGGGATAGCTCTCCTTCTAACGTCTGCCCACCACCTGACACTGAATACTTAATTACTGAATGGATTGGCCTGCTTCCCTCTATATTTTCTCTCTCATTCAAAACGTAATAATAGTGAATTTGCTTTTGTACAGCATTTGTTGTATGTGTAGATGACCAGCATGGAAGGTGCAAAATAAATAAGCCAAGGGAAGGAAAGGGCCCAGAAGAGCCGGGACCCACAGACTGGGTACAACGGCACTGCGGAGCACCCTGAAGCCAAAACCTGTGACATGAAGCCATGTCAGGAGGATACACCACAATGACAACAATACCTTAACATTGAATCTTGCCTTACCACTCATAAAGACACCCTCTTCATTCTAAGATCATATTTCAGACAAGGAATCTGAAACTTGCAAAGGTTGAGTGACTCGTCCAAGGTCATCAAGCTGGTAAGTGAAGACCAAAACTCTGAACCAGATAAGACCAGATTCTTCATCCCTGCTTCTAATCAGGAAGCTCCCTCTTTTGCTTTTGGTTAACCACACAACAAATATTCATCAAGTGACGACTTGAACTAGCACAGTAGAAGGGCCCCCCCAAAAGATGGTTCAGACGTCACCCTAACTGAATGAGTTGTCAGATGGCCAAGGGCTACAACGGGGGCATGTCTAGGGTACAGGAGATCAGAAGGAGGGAGCAATTTGTAGACGGGTACCACAGAGAAGAACATAACTGAGTTGAGAAGACATATGCCAGGCAGACAAGGCACATGAGATGGGTATGGAGGGGCAGATGCACAGAGGAGAAAAACCGCAAGGAGAGTCTGGGAAATTCTTTTTTTTTTTCAGTTAGAGTCTCACTCCATCACCCAGCCTGGGGCGCAGTGGCACACTCACAGCCACCCCAGCCCAGCATCAACTTGCTATAGGCTCTGGCAGTCCTTCTTCCTCAGTCTTCCAAGTAGCCAGAACTTTAGGCACGTGCTACCATGCCCGGCTCACTTTTGGTTTATTGTAGAGACGAGGTCTCACCAAGTTGCCCGGTCTGGTCTCAAACCTGCAGGCTCAGGCAGTCCACTTGCCTCAGCCTCCCAAAGTGCCGGGATGATAGGCTGAGCCACCAAGCCCGGCCGAGTCTGGGAAATTCTAAGTGACTCCATGTCAATGTATGGTAGGGCATGACAAAAGATGAGGCCCAAGACTCTGACAGTGAGGAAGGTTCCGGGCCACATGATGGAGTCTGATCTAATCCCATTCGAAAATTCTCAACCCCAGCTACACACGAGACTCTCCCGAGGATCTTGAAAGACATCCGTGCCTGGGCTCCATGTGGAAGATTCTGATTCAGCTGGGTTGAGGTGGGAGCTCTTGTTTGATATATTTTTAAAAATAAAGTTCCTCTGAATGGTTTTCGTGTGTAGCTGGGGTAAGACAGTGAGGGTCCTCGAAAGAATAAGAGTTAGAGATGCAAGTGCAGGTGTGCGTTTTAGACGCCAGAGCCATCCTTACCTAGGAGACAGAAGCCACACATTCAACCCCCGGGCTGTAGCCATCAAGCCTGTAAGCATCCCTCCACTGCCACCTGTGTCTGACAGAAATGGCGCAATCATTCAGAGACAACTGCGCATGCCACCATCCAGGTCTCAGGTGGGTTTTTTCCCAGTGTCATTTCCTTTCAGACCAACAAGCTCAAGCCGCAACCTGTCTAACTGAGGACCCGAGAGATCAGGCAGAGAAGTAACGTAGGGAATGCTGTGTGCAGGAGCCATGAGTTTCTGGCCACGACGGGAAGGACTGCAGGCAGTCAAAGGGCTGGAAAACACTACAAATAGCACCCTTCAATTCCTAGAGCATGTGTCACATCCAATTGCCTTGTTTTGTTAATTATCTTTTAGATCCGTGTGTGTTTTCCTCCCCAGCAATGGTTAGCTTTCTGAAGGCAGGGTTTGGGCTTGATTTTTCTATTCTGTAGAAATGTACAGAGCACGTGGAACAGTACAGCTGGTAGACAAAGTGAGGTCCCAGGAACTCCGGGGCACCAACACTGGGTTTCTATGAGGCTCCTCAGCCCGACCCGGGATCCCAGTGTAGTCTCTGACTCACAGATTGACAAGCAATGCTGCCTGGGCCAGAATCTCCTACTGTGGAAATTTCCAGGAAAGGGGAAGAGGATTCTTCACTGGAGACCACACAGGGCTGTGTGTATACTGAGGGATGGGAGCAGTGGTCCAAGACCAGGGATTCCTGGGTTCTAGCCCACAGTGTGTCTCTCTAATTTGCTGTGTGATCCTGGGCAAATCATGGAACCCCTCCGAGGCTCAGAAGCGTGTTCCTTAAAACCCCTTGCCACAGTTTGGAAGTCTAGGAGACTACGGAGTTTAGAATTCCAGAACCTCTAATGAACCTGTCCCAACCTCAATACACCCCATCACTGGGCTCAGTATACATAAACGGCAATTGCAGGCTCTAATTTTGGGAGGTAGGGGAAGTAGCACTATGGCTCCCTGTTGGATGAAGCAAGTCCTCTCTCTGAGTAGCAGCCAAGCCCCCTCCTGATACCAGGAGCTTAAGATGGAAAGCCCAGGAGGTATTCCAAAACAAGAAATCCAAGCTAGGGAGTCAGAGGAGGTCAGGGGCCAAGACCCCACCCTCTGGACCACATCTCTGGAGACAGGGGGTCCTGAGCCATTTTAAAACCAAAAAACCCTTGGTGCTCATTCATTTGTCAAAAGCCTCAAGTATATTCCCCAGAGGAGAGAAGTCAGAGCGACTCCAGGGCCCAAGGGGCAGTTTTCAGATGTGGAGTCTCCCCCTTGTCAATTCCTGTAACTAAAATGAATATGGAAAAGATAATTACCTTTAAAACATACTTAATACTTGAACACATTATCTCTACCTGCAGAAAAAGAATGTTATCTGATGGGATCTTCCCCATAAGCTTAATCAAATTGCTATCTTAAAACTCTCTGGAGTCCTGTGAAACAGTAATAGAAAATCCGAGGCAGAGGCTGAAAGCATTTTATATTTGTTTGGTTGAGGGGAACGTGCATCCTATCTGACAACGCACACTTAGAGACAAAGTCATTTCCAATCTGTAATGGATCTTCTCCTAGTGGGGGCAGGGAACATTTCATCTGACCCACACCTGCAATCCCCCCGTTGGGTAACTTCTTCAAATGTTGAGAAGAAAAGTCCAGAAGAAAAGCCTTTCTCCTAATGCCTGCTTGGGGTTCACCGTCTCTAGGAATCCTTCCCTATTTGGGAGGTGGCTTGGGGCACTTAATACACGGAGATGCCTAACTTGTTACTTAACTCTGGGTTTTAACTTAGCAAATGAATTGATGCCTGTCTTTTTCCTCAGCCTGCCCAGCCTCCAGGCAGTGCCATTTATTAAGTTAGGAGAGGAGGTAAATTACCTGCCCAAATCCTGCCCAGGGCGAGCGGCCATTTGCAAGGCTAGAGAAAACCAAAGGGAAACAGTTTCTGAGATTGAATGTGGTGGGGGGGACAGGGACTGGATATGGTCCCAGCATCTCAAGCTTGCCTGGAATGGCCGAATGAACAGCTGCTACAAAGTGGCTTGGCCAGCCCCGTTTATCTTGTTGACAGAAGCAGCACTAGGTAAGAGGTGATCATGTGTTGCAGCTCTGTTTGCCACTGCTCCTGACTACAGTTCCTGGAAGGTCCTCTGGCTATGGGGTTCAGTCCCCTGGTGCACAAGTAAGGAATATCAAAGAAATGAATGGTGTAGGCAGAGGAGGATACTAAGAAACCATTAAAATGGTCACCAAGATACAGGTGTGGGCCGGGCTCGGTGTCTCAGCCTGTCATCCCAGCACTTTGGGAGGCCAAGACGAGTGGATTGCCTGAGCCTGCAGGTTTGAGACCAGCCCGGGCAACTTGGAGAGACCTCATCTCTACAATAAATCAAAAATTAGCCAGGTGTGGTAGCGTGTGCCTGTAGTTTCTGCTACTAGGAAGGCTGAGGCAGAAGGATCTCTGGAGACTGGCAGGTCAATCCTGGGGTGGCCGTGAGTGTGCCACTGCACTCCAGCCCGGGCAATGGAGTAAGACACCAACTCAAACAACAACAACAACAAAAAGATATAGGTGTGTTAGTAGGCAAGTAACAGATGACAAAACAGTATGCAAGGCGTCACCCCCTTTGTGATGAAAGAAAAATGGAATAAAGACGGTGGGGCTCAGGGAGACATGTTTCTTTCATTTGTATGTATTTTCCAGTTTCCCCACACGGACACCACAGGATATGATGCTCTTCTTAAAATAGGGTTAAGATGCTGGGTTAATACTGTGTACGCCCTGCAGTTAGCAAGAGTGACTCCTCCAAGGGTGGCTTTTCTTCTTTAGAGCTACACAGAAAGCAGGCTGGGCTCAGTGGCTCAGCCTGTCATCCCAGAACTTTGGGAGGCCGAGGCAAGTGGATTGCCTGAGTCTGTGGGTTCGAGACAGCCCGGGCAACTTGGCAAGACCTTATCTCTACAAAAATTAGCCAGGTGTGGTAGTACGCACCTGTATTCCAGCTACTTGGAAGGCTGAGGCGGAAGGATCGCTGGAACCCAGCAGGTCGACGCTGGGCTGGCTGAGAGTGTGCAACTGCACTCCAGTCTAGGTGATGGAGTGAGACTCTGACTCAGAAAAAAAAGAAGGCAACTGACCAGTCTCCTCCTGACTCTGTAGATGTGAACTGACCAGTCTCCTCCTGACTCTGTAGATGTCAGACTCATGTACTTTGTGGGCTTAGAGTCCCAACCTGATTCATCCTTCCTTCCCGTTTCTGAAAATGAAGGATGGGAGAGCAAGGAGGCTTCCCTGAGCCATCCCTACTCCTTGCTGTTCCTGTGAATAGGATGATTCCAAAGCTGCCACGATCTCCTGCAACGTCTGAACGGTCACTGTTACCCAAAGTGCTACCTGTCTAGACAGCCCTGCGATGCAGCAGATATAAGAGACTAGACCGAATCTGTAAAAACCAACAGCACACCTGGAAGTTGCTTTCTATTTTAATTAAAATAGAAAAAATGCACATACCATAAAATTCAGCCTTTTAATGGATGTTCATGTATTCACAAAGTTGTACAACCATCACCTCCACTACACTTCCAGAATATTTTTATCATCCCCCAAAACGAACTCCATAGCCATAAGTAGCAGTCACTCCCATTCTCCTCTCCCTTTAGCTCCCGGTCCCCACTAATCTACTCTGTCTAAGTGGATTTCCCTATTCTGAACATTTCACTTAAATGGAATCATAAAACATGTGGCCTTTTATGTTTGGCTTCTTTCATTCAGCATGTTTTTGAGGTTTACCCATGCTGTAATATGGATCAGTACTTCATTCTTTTGTATGGCCAAATCATAGTCCATTGTATAGATATACAGTATTTTATTTATCCATGGCCAGCTGATGGACATTTGGGCAGTTTTCACATTTGGCTATTGTGAATAGCCACGCTATGAACATTCATGTACAAGTTTTTGCGTGGTCGTGTTTTCAATTCCCTTGAGTTGGAAGTTGCTTTTTAAAAATAAATTCTTATGACTATAATTTCAGCACTTTGGGAGGTCGAGGCAGGAGGATTGCTTGAGCCTAGGAGTTTGAGACCAGCCTAGGCAACATAGCGTGACCCTGTCTTTACAAAATAAAAAATAAAAAAATCAGCTAGGTGTGGTGGCATATGCCTGTAGTCACAGCTACTCGGGAGGCTGAGGGGAAGGATGGCCTAAGCCCAGGAGGTCGAGGCTGTTCCAGCCTGGACAACAGTGTGAGACTTCAATTAAATAATATTAGTAATACAACTGAAAATATTAATAAAAATAAATTATTGTTAGTAGGTGTCATTTGTTTCTCTTCCACATTAAAGACAAAAAGAATACCGAATATTTAAAAGATAATTTTTAAAATCTGAGATTTCTAACCACTCAGGTTCCAAGTAAGTGACAGGGGCCTGCCCTATCTCACACACATGATTTCACTGTATCCCCTCTGCCCCTCCACCATGGGCTCCCCAATATCCTACCCTTAACCATAGACCTCACCAGCCTAGTTCTTCTTCTGAGCAGGAATCTGCACAGCAGCATATGAAATATTTAAGCTGCTTTTCTAAATATATACATTATTTAGCCTATAGTCTATAAAATATTTATATTGTTTGTCCTTCCAACCCCCAAATAACTGCATTATTTACAGTACAGTTGGAGAAACATTAACCTGTGATTTGTGACATGTGTAATTTTTTTCCTATTCCCTCATGTCACTGGGGTACACACAAGCTGTGAGAGGCAGCATTGAGAATTATTTTGCCCAAGTCACAGAGCTGACCCTGGGGATGCAGGAGATAACAGGAGTGTCCAAAATCAGATGGAAAGAGTTGCAGTCACACCTGTGACCCCTCTTCCCCTACGGGACCAGGGAGCAAATACCCCATTGATTCTGAAGGGAAGTTCTGAATTCTAAGCTCAGCGCTCCACTATTGTTGATACTTAATTGCTTGAATCTCCCACATGGAGAGTCACCTCCACTTCCAGTTGAGTTGGTTCTTATTTGCCCTTGGCCCTTGTCACCACTTAAATGTGACCTTAGTTCTCACGTAGGTGTAATAAAAAGCTCTCTTTCTATTACTTCCTCTGTCATACCTTTAGTGAACAGGACAACAGTCCCGACCTCTAAGTGCTAGCACATACAGGCCCATTCCCAGTGTGCAGAATGCTAGCTGGAGTTTATCAGTCCTACCAGAGAGAAACTGAGGTACCAGCCAGCGTGGTTGAGATAATGTCCATTAATTAATTAATTAATGTCCATGAACTCTCTCTCAAGATTCATCCACTTATACTTGCAGGTTTTTCTGTATAGAAGTCCTCCTCTATAGAAAGAATGAGACTCAACAGTGATATTTTTCTTATTTATAAAGTGACTTTCATTTTTAAAACTATATAAATGACATGTGCCTGTAAATCATAACTATTATTACTCAAAAATAGATAAAGCACAAAGTAAAATGCCCTGTGCCCTGTAATCCATTTCTAAAGATAATCACTTTTAACAGGTATAGAGCCTTATGGAGTCTTAAAGGGCGGTTTCTGTATTTTATACGAAATGGGATCACACTACACATAACTTGTTTTGTCTAACCAGCTTTTATCATGCAAAACATCCTGGACGTCTTTCTCAGTCAGGTACCACCATTAGCAGATTCCTAACCTTTGGACATTTAAGTTGTTCTCAGTGCTTTGTAATTACAAATAATGTTGCAATCAGCATCCCTAAAGACAGCTTAAAAATCAGCTTTCGATTCATAAAGGCCAAAGTTGGAGGTGAAACACCAAGGGTCTCTGAGCACGTGCCACACTGTCTCAGAGATCAGTTGACGGCAGGCCTGACTGCCATAGTTGCTGGTGGTTAAGAGATGCCCCTGGGGCTCGGCAGAGAGGAGCCCTGGACCCCTCTCTGCAGCACGCCTCCTTAACTTAGACTCCTCAGATGAAATGCCAAGAGTGTGCAATCAACTCTCTCCTCTCCTGGTTGTCTAACTCAGGAGAGGTTGTCTCTTCCTCCTCCTCCTCCCCCACCTCCAACCCCCCTTGGGTACCTCTACTTACCCTGCCTCTGTTTTGAATCTCTAAAATAATGTGACAAGTTAATGATGGTACAATTATCTAAATGTTTAACAGACATGTTATCTAAGTGAGTCGGATTGAGATTCCATCCCGCTGACAATAAACATCAATGGTGGCGCAGAAAGCGATAGGCAAATGATAGCAAACCCTGCAATTTCAATGCTATTAAATTTGGAGGAATAACAGCCTTGAGGCCTGTAAACTCTGAATAAAATAGGCCCTTGTGTTTGTCCAACTATTAAATCAAAACGCTACCAACATCCCAGAAAAAACAAGGCGATTTATGGCCTTTCAAGTTTCAGTTACACATTGGTTTTTATTAACTCCTTTCTGTCATCGGGCAGTGGTGGTGTCACTAAGGAGAAGGGCGTCAGAGAGGAAAGATCGCTGTAGAAAGTGGCATCGAGAGGAACCAAGGGGAAGCAGACGGAGAGAACAAGCGAAGGCGGGACAAGGGAAAGTGGGGAGTCAGGGACTGAGATTGGTCATCAGAACTCAGCAGCTGTGGGGACAATCTGAAAGGACAGGGGCCACTCCGAACAGCAGGGATGATGAGTAATCTGAACGCCCGTCCAATCCCTCCCTGAAAACACCAATCTGGAATCCCAGTCCTGCCACTAAATGAGTCACATCACTGAAGCCTTTCTGAGCCTGTGATTCCTCATCAGTGGTCTGGACAGTGAAGCCCATCTCTCAGCGGTGTCATGATGACTATAGTGAATAATACATAAAAAGTAACAGTGCCGGGCACAGCCCAAGCTCTCAGTAACAGTCCTTAAAGATCAGATTCTATCATTCCCCTCAAGTTTCTAGAACAGTTTTTAAGAGGCAAAAGATCTTCATCTTCAACCCCTTCTTCAGACACAGTAGATATTTAAAACATTGTTATTGAATAAGCTACTGAATAAGGTGAAGGGAATACTTGTCTACTGGTGAGAGAAACTACAGCCTCTAAAAATAATTGTAGGCCGAGCTCGGTGGCTCAACCTGTCATCCCAGCACCTTGGGAGGCCAAGGCAAGTGGATTGCCTGAGCCCGCGGATTCGAGACCAGCCCGGGCAACTTGGTGAGCCCTCGTCTCTACGATAAATAAAAAAATTAGTCAGCCATCATAGCACGTGCCTGTAGTTCCGGCTACTTGGAAGGCTGAGATGGAAGGATCGCTGGAGCCCAGTGGGTCAGCGCTGGGGTGGCTGTGAGGATTCCACTGAACTCCAGCCTGGGAGATGGAGTGAGACTCCAACTCCAAAAAAAATAATAATAATTAAAAAATAATAATAATAATATAGCGAGCAGCTACCACTTATGGCACCTGTTGTTCCACATGCGGTCCCTGGGCTAAGTGCTTGACATGCATTATTTTATTTAGTCCTTACAACAGCCACCGACTATGAACCACAGTTTACAAATGTGAAAAAAAGGCTGAGAAAAATGTAGACTATCAATACAAGATTGGACTCTGAGGCTGTCCTTGGAACCTCAGAAACCCCCCAAGCAGCCATTTTCCTTGCCTGATTCCCACACCCTACTTTTGAGAGAGGCAGAGAAACAAAGCAATGTGTCCTGTGTGATACAAAGCAAGTCTGTGGCAGAGCCAGGATAAGAGCCTAGTTCTCCTTTCTCCTAATTTCTTATTGTTCCCAAAGACCCCGCCAACCCAACCATAACCCAACCATAACACGCAACATCATTTCTGCTATGGTGGGAGGCTGGCGACGGGCAGGGACCATGTGTATCCTGCTGACTGATGGATCCCTATCCCAGGCCCCAGCATACACGTCTGACATACAGCTGACACTCAAGATGTCTGTTCAGGGAATGAGCTTCCACCCTGTCTAGTCCAAACCTGCCTTGGGTCAATTCTGTACCTCCAATCCCAAAATAGCCAAACACCACTGATCCCCTCAAACCCCCATGCAATGCAGCAATGCTTCCCATGAAAAGTGCTGGGGTGATGAACAGGCAGAACACCAAGGGTTTTTAGGGCAGTGAAGCTACTCTGTACTACAATGGTGAATACATGCCATTATACATTTGTTCAAATCTACAGAATGTACCACACCACGAGTGAACCCTCACGTGAACGATAGACCTCAGGTGATAATGATGTGTCAGTGCAGGTTCGCTGATTGTAACAAACCGCTATGGTGTGAAATGTTGGTCATTGGCCATGCATTTTGTATGTGAGAATAAGGGGTAAATGGGAACACTCTGTACTTTCCACCTAATTTTGCTATAAATATAAAACTGCTTAAAAATTAAAATATATCAATTACAACATAGTTTTGGGGGGCCCCCTCCAGAAAGCAGCCAGAGGGTCCCTGGGAACCACTGGGGTGCACAGTGGAGGAGAAGGATGGCTGGTCTGGGCCAGCAGGTGACAGCTGGGTTGTCCCCTCCCTATGCCACAGCAAGCAGCTCCAACAGAGCCGAGAGCCCTGTGCTTGGAAAATAAAACTCTATATTAGGCATCAAACATGCCTTTATAGTAACAGCATGAAATTAGGTCAAGAGTAAATCTATGCTGGGGCACTGACTGTACAAACAGCAGCACATGACCCTCCTCCCCAAGTGCCTATGACGTTCCACAGCCATTCCCGAGCCTGAGCTTTCTCATGTTAAATTCCTTGGCACACCATGTGAAATGCTATACAAATCACCTCTGATATTTATAAAAGTCAAATGCTATTATGTTTTCAATGGGGAGGTCACACCAAATGGGATGGAGGCCGCCTGTCCATCTGATGGCTCACTGTCCTTCCCCCATGCCCTCCACCCTGGGCAGGGGTTTGGGGCTCTTTCTGCCTTTTTTCTTCATGTAAAGTTTTAGGTAGATGAAGTCACTTCTCGTCATCTGGCCCTTCTCCCACCTCCTCTGCAGCCGGGCACCGGGAGGCTGTCCTTGGGAGGAGTCGGAACAGTTGATACTTTTCCTATTGCTGTAGGTCGGGGCCAGCCACCCTGACACCACTCCCTGGTGCCCAGCACTGCCCCCTCGTGCCAAGCCCAGGGCAGGAGGGGGGCAAGGCCATGGGGAAGGAATGCCACCGCTCACCCTTTGAAATCCTCTGCCCCGTCTGCTCCTCTTGTCACCTCCCCCTCGCCCCCCACCCCCACACACACTGTCATCCGCTACAGAAAATTCTCCAAACAAGGACTCCATTTTCTATTCTGAAGTTCAGAGCCAGGGACTGTCCCTGAAGCTTTTTCCAAGCACTATTAACATATCAGTATAAGCAGGCAGCCAACACCAAGGACGGAGACACAGATCTGCACCTTCAAAGGGGGTGGTCACACAGCTGCAGACAGAGAGAGGCAGACAGACAGGCAGAGAGAGAGGGAGACAGAGAGAGACAGACAGGCAGGGAGAGACAAAGACACAGAGAGACAGAGAGAGACAGAGACAGAGAGACACGGAAAGACAGCGAGACAGAGAGAGACATACGAGAGAGAGAGAGACATGAGAGAGAGACAGAGAGAGAGGGAGAGGGACAGAGAGAGAAGAAGAGAGACAGAGTGGAAGGGAGAGAGACAGACAAAAGGAGTGTGTCCTTGCTGCTTTCTGCTTCAGTGCTACAGCAAGATGCCTCCTAGCTCCTTCACACTTAAATAAATAGGACCCTTTGGGCAGGGTTCCTTCCAACATCCACTAGAAGGAAAGAGTAGAGTCTGCAGCTCAGGCCCTCAGCTGCCAGGTCTGTTAACTCCTTCTGGACTGCAAGACTCTTGCAGCCAACACGGAGAGGATGAGAACCGGCATCTCAACATTTGCATCTGACTGGGTGGCTTCCCCTGTGATGCAGGAATGTGAAAACTAAGCAACTTTTTCTAGACAAGTAAAAGAATACTTATTTTGTAGCTGGAGTGGAGAGAAGAACCTTGGACTGGTTATGGGTCCTAATTGTAGTTTGGATTGTTTGTTCTTAGCTGACCCCCTTTTTCAAATGTGGGCTTTCGATCCCCTGGTCTGCACATTAGCATCAATGCCCAAGCCACCATGGGAAGGGAAGACGATGTTAAAACATGGGCTCTAAGAGGTAGGAGCACAAGGCACACAGCTCTGCCCTGGATTGGTCTTCCTTAACTTTTCTGGGTCTCAGTTTTCGCCAACAGTCTAGGGAGAAAAAGTCTACTACATTTCAGGACTGTAGTGAAGACTTAATAAAGTCATAACTCAAAAGTGTGCAATAAAGTATAGCTATTGAATTGTTTGTACCTAAGACAAGTTCAACCTACTTGTTTATTTCCTTTACAACACTGTAACCTTCAGGAAGCTGGGGACAAAGTTTTGCTCACCATCTTGTATTGGGTCCACATAACACTTGGCACATGGTAGGTACTTAAAAACTCAGGGGAATAAGTAAGGGAAGGAATGATAGATAAACCACCTGCATAGGCTATTCTGACCTGCAGCAAACTTAAGTCACTAAGCTGCTAGGCCTGGTGGAGCAGATTAGGGGCTGAAGGAGAGAGCTGAATTGCTCAGGGGCAAGTTTAAGGTCTAATTCAACCTCATACCCTAAATCTACAGAGGGTACCCTTAGGCTTCTCAACCCCAGAACTCCTAAACCTAGAAATGACTTTAGCCATCTTTTGTCTGCCTCTTTTCCCTACCAGGGAAAAGGTGGGATGACACAGAAAGTCCTACTTGAAGAAGGCAAGAGATCAGAACACCTGGGTTCCCGGTGATAGCAAATGTAAGTCAGGACTCCACCAGGAACTCAATATTCCTGAGCCTTCGAGGGTAGGCCACTGAGGTCTCCTCTAAGACTTGGTAGGGAACATGCTGGTGCTTCTGGAGGTTGGTACACCTGCTTGGTCTTGATTCCAGTTCTGCAGTCTGGCCTAGGTTGATGGATCACCTGTTTAGATATCAGTAGGGAGTGGTTCCTTTGGGAAGCTTTGAGCATTCTAGGCCCCAGGGCCCTAAGATATACCAAATCTGTTCCATGAGATTGCTCAAACTGTGGAACTTCATTCTGTTCTCACTTCTCTCAGTGGAACTGAAAGGGCCCCTGTGGCTGTCAGCTTGATGGGCACACCACAAAGGTCCTCTTGGCCAGAAGACTTAGTCAGCATCCTGGAAGACCCCACCTCTGCCTTGGGAAAGCAGCTGTATGCTGTTCCTGTTCCTCCTCCACCCCTCTCACCTAAGCTGTGGGAAATGAGTGTTCCCCGAGGCCTCTGGTGAAGAATGTGAGGATGCGATGACAGCAACTACCACCTCCATCTACCGAGAGCTTATTCCACACAAGGCCTACGCTGAATGCTTTACACGGATTTTTCAATTAAATCCTCACAATACCCCCCATCCAACAGATGCCATTATTGTCCTGATGTTACAAGGAAGAAACTGAAGCTTAGAGGAGTTAAGCAATCTACCCATGATCATAAAACTCCTAAGCGATGAGGCTGGAATTTGAGTCTAGACAATCTCACACCAGATCCCAAGTTCTGGGTCACTATGCACCAAATACCCTGAACTTTACATGCAGACTTTAGGCTCCATGGGCTTCCTCTTACTTGCAATTTGCTAGCGGACAAACCTGAGTCAACCTGTTAGGGCCCAAATTGCCTAGTGAGCAATGTCCTCTAGAGATCACCCTATGTATGTCCCTGCCTTTAGGCAGGTCTATTTTCCCCCCAAGCAGTCATTGTATATCTACCTCTCCTGCTCCTTGTCACCTTCATTCTCTCTGGCCTGGCCCACACAGACCAGCCCTGGTCTCAATTCTGCCATGGTAAGACCACTAGGAAACGGTTGCTCTGAATTCCCTACATTGGGATTGAAAGAGTTGGAGAGTCACACAGTCTGCCCTTATGGACTCCTCCCTGAGGCCTTCTTTCCCTTCTCCTAAAGATATGAAGAATGTCCCAGCCCCCTACGCTAGAGCCCAGCAGCCAAGGTATCTCCCCGCCCTCTAATTAACACCACCTCATCCTATCTGTTGCCCCTAGGCCTGTTCAACTCCCAAATGTGGATATACAGTGGCTTGAACAACATTATGATTTGTAAAACCCACTCCTAATTAGTTTGACTTTGAATAAAGAGGGTAATTATTTTTAAATTTATTAACTGCTGCCTGGCCGGAGAAGTTTCCAGATCAAGTGACATGGAGAAGCTATTTCTGTTCAGTGATGCAGCAATTTATATTACTGATCGGTCATTAAAACCTCTGGCACAAAACCACTTGTGTTTCCTGAGCCAAGATAGTGTCCGTGTGTCAAATTTCAAACCCAGAGTATAAATTAAGCCATTAATGGTATTTATCAGTTTATCTGGACTTAAAGAACTACTTACTCATGTAAGACGTCCCTGATATAGAACCCAGGTGGTGCACTGGGCGTGCGTGTGAGTGTGCACATGAGTGGATGTGTGCTTTCTCACTTTTATTTCACTGAACAGCGTAGAAAGAATTCTGATGTGTAAGTAGAGCACAAGCATTTCGGGAGCTGCCTAGCTGTTAATTCCTCACTGTTCCGCAACCCAAACATTTTGGAAGCAGCAGTGTTTTGCAATATGTATTTGTCATAATATAAAAGGTGTAAAATGATCTCTGTTTATCTCCTCAAAGTCTTCGCTGTACCAAAACAGAAAACTAAAATATGACAACAAAGCCTGAGCCCAACCCAACCGTAAGTGTGGCCTCCCCGAGCACCCGCTTGAGCCATCAAGATCTTGAGGGGAGGCGGCAGGGAGGGGCCACACACACCAGGATAGAAATCCAGGATAAGTGGGGTCAGAAGGGTGATGGGATGAAGCCTTTCGCTTGGTTAGACTGGAATTGAAAATACTTTCTACCAATTCATTTTTCGGTTTCAAGATTACCTGTATGACACCATCCTCACCCCTCCTATGCAATGCCACACGTGAGCTCTAGTAACTCCCACGTGGCAGACTTGGGCGTGAAACTCCCAGAGCTGATCTGATTCAGGGAAACTGTATCCTCAGGAGGAGGACGTGGTCATCAAGGTGTAGTGAGTCACAGGGAACCAGAAGAGCCCTGCCCAGGACAGATCTCTAAACAGGCTCCCCCCGAGCCATTCAGTCCATGGACCCATGGAAAACCCTCACTCAGTGTGCAGGATGCTGGAGAGAAGTGGAAAGAGCACTCAAGTTGGAGTTAGGTCAAGTTCTAGTCCTCTACTGCCTAGTGGGTGGTTTCTAGGCCTCCATGTCCTCATCTAATAAAAGGGTATAACAGAAGAACCTGTTTTATAAACTAAGGTAGCAAAAATATCAAGTGGCGTTAGCATTATTGTTTACTCTGCCCAGGGTCTCCATTCCTTCTCTTTTCCAGAGCTCTCTCTGCTCTCTGACGATACCTGGGCACCCCACTTGGCTTTTCCCACTCTAATAGCTTTAGTGGTATTTTCAGCATTCCCTATCATCAGGCCTCTCCCTTCCTCCTGGGTCCCCTTTCCTAGAACAGACATGGCAAATAGATTTCAGATTGTGTTCTTTCATTGATTATTAGGGGGACTGAGAATCCATCTGGGTTTAGCAGGAAGTAGCACTATGAGTGATGAACGAGCTCTACCACGTATCAAAAAGAGTCGCCGTGTCACACAGGTCACCTCTTCGCCGTGCTTGTCCTGAGGGTAAGGCGCTGCTTTACCTACCCTCAGCCCCGAGCACAATGCTTGGCCCACACGAGGGAAAGTCCAATGCTCTTCACTGCTGGAGAGCTTGCCCATAGCTCACACCCAGGCTGGCGGGGAGTCTCTCTCAAAGCATCCACCTTGGTCTCTAATTTGGATTCATTTTCTCCATTCCTCCCCCTTTCAAGAGCTCAGTTTACTCAATCTTTATTGAGCAAGCCCCATGTGGCCTATTGAGCACCAGCCACATTTTACCTCAACATCAGCGGGGGGCGCTAGGTAGCTGACCTCTCTCTGGTGGTGCCTCCCTCCCTCCAGCAGCCAAGCTCCATCCTTCCACAAGGTCTCTGGAAAGACAAAAGAAGACCTAGACAACCAGCCTGGAGCCCCAGCTTTTCTCAAGAACAGGGCGTGTGCCTGTGTTGGTCACCACCACATCCCTAGCGGGTACCAGGCACACAGGAAGTGTTCCATACGTGTCTGGGGTCTGCCGGGGGACAGAGCCACCCCCACTGCTCATCCCTTGAGGACTCAGCTTGATCTCCTGCCCTGGTGGAGAGGGCAGCTTGCTCCCTGCTGCTGCTGCTGCTGCTGCAAATTTTAATCTGGATGGACAGAATTAAGCTGCTTGTCAAAGCTGGCTCACAGCTCAGTCTCTTCAGCCCCCCAGATTAGAATTCTCAGAGTGGGATTCTCAGTTACTTGTGGGCTAGCAATAAGAAAACGGCTGGGACCCTGGGAGAGCTGATCCTCCCCTGACTTTCATGACAACATCTGGAATTCTGGGCAATGCAACCTAGTCAAGCTATCTTCTCTCTAATGGAGCAAGGGACATGTTGACTGGGATGACAGCTCACCTATAAACTCTCCTCCCATTGTTACATGGCAGGGCAGGACACCACAAGGCCAAAGCCCATGGTACCAATGTCAGGAGGTACGTTAGCAGATTTTGTGAGGTGGAAGAACAAGAACTTGGAAATATTGGTGACAATAATTATAAAAGCAGCTTACCGGCCTTCCTTCTTCCACGTCAGGCCCCTGTGGTAGTTTGTCTCCAAAGATAACTGCCATCAATCCCATCTTCCCAATACTTTTTTTTTTTGTCCCTCCCTGAGAAGGGGAGTCTAGCCTTCCACAGTCTTAAATCAGGCTGACTTGTGACTACTTGGATTAATAAAATATGGTGGACATAATCCTGTGTGTTTCTAGCTTAGTTTTTAAGAGGGCTGGCAGTTCCTGCTTTCTGACTCTAGGAGTCCTAAGCCATCATGTAACAAGTTCAGGCCATGTGAGGGAGAGCTGAATGAAAGAGCCATCTTGGACATCTAGCCGAGCTAAGGCTTCAGATGACACCTGCCTAGCTACAATATTACAGCAATCATGTGAAAGACCCCAAGAAAAAAACCACCCAGCTGAGCCCAGTCAACCCACAGAGCTTGGTTGTATTAAGCTATTGTTGGAATAGTTTGTTCATGGCAATTCATAGCTGAAACACTTCCTGTGGTCCATTCTCAACAAAGGAGCCAGTGTTTTAAACACATAAATCAAGTCACGTAATTCTATCACCCAAACCCTCCAATGCACTCCTTTTCTTCCTTTTTGATAAAGGTATGTGTGTAGATATATATACATATATAACATCTCAATGAAGCTCGCTCTCTCTGTGTGTGTGTGTGTGTGTGTGTGTGTGTGTGTGTACAGTCACATGTTACTTAATGATGGGGATATGTTCCAAAAAATGCATTATTAGGTGATTTTGTCATCGTGTGAACATCATACAGTATACTTACACAAACCTAGGTGGTACAGCCTACTATATACCTAGGCTTTAGGGTGCCTATCACCCCTAGGCTACAAATCTGTACAGCATGATACTGTACTCAATACTGTAGCAATTTTAATGCAATGGTAAGTATTTGTGTATCTAAACATATCTAAACATAGAAAAGTTACAATACATATGTGGCATGGCATTATAATCTCATAGAACCATTGCTATATACGTGGTCTCTGCTGAGTGAAACGTCCTTAGTGGTGTGTCATATACCTTTATATATATGAGAGCTGGCATTGTGTGAAACCAATGACTCTTCCTGACACCTGGAAGAGCTCATTTACACACACACACACACACACACACCCAGCGATACTGAGATGTAATACACATACCATATGATACACAATTCACACTTTTTAAAGTATACAGCTTAATGAATTTTAGTATATTGTCTGAAACTTACAATGTTTAAAAATTTTTTGACTTTACAGTGAATGGTAGGAAACTGTCACAATTTTGATGTAATGTTTACATAACACTGGGCACAGGGACTCACATCTACAATCTCAGCACTTTGGGAGGTAGAGGCAATAGGATTGCCTGAGCCCATGGGTTCAAGACCACCCTTGGCAACTTGGCCAGACCTTGTCTTTACAATAAGTCAAAAAATTAGCTGAGTGTGGTGGCACACACCTGTACTTCCAGCTACTTGGAAGGCTGAGGTGGAAGGATCACCTGAGCCCTGCAGGTTGAGGCTGCGGTAGCTGTGAGTATGCCACTGCACTCCAGCCTGGGCAACATAGTCAGACTCTGACTCAAAAAAATAATAATAAATTAAATAAACAAAAAGATGAGATAGTCAATACTTTATGAGAACATAGCCTTTGTTAGGTGATTTTGCCCAACTCTAGGCTAATATAAGTGTTCTAAGAGCATTTAAGGCATGCTAGGCTAAGCTGTGATGTTCAACAGGCTAGGTGTATTAAATACATTTTAAACTTATGGTAATTTCAACTTATGATGAGTTTATTGGGATATAACCCTATCATTAAATCAAGGAGCACCTATATTAAGAGCTGTGCCACCATCACCACCGAATCAACTTGAGAACATTTTCAACACCCTCAAAAGAAACCCTGCATCTGTGAGTAATCATTCTCCATTTCCAACTTCATCAGCCCCAAGCACCTACTAATAATTCACTTTCTGTTCCTATAGATTTGCTTATTCTGAACATTTCATATGAACGGAAGCCTATAATACTTGGCCTTTTTTGTCTGCCCTCTTTCACTAAGCATACTAATATTCATCTATGTTGTAGTGTATATCAGTTCTTGATTCCCTTTTATGGCTGAATAATATTCCACAGTATGGATATGCCACATTTTCTTTATCCATTCATCAGAAGATTAAAAATTGAGTTGTTTCCATTTTTTGGCTCTTAGGAATAATGCTGTAATAAACATTCATGTACAAGTTTTTGTGTGGACAAATGTTTTCAGTTCTCTTGGACATATTCCTAGGAGAGAAATAGCTGTGCCATAGATAACTCTGTGTTTAACCTTTTGAAGAACCGCCAGACTGTCTTCCAAAATGGCCACACCATTTTACATTCCCACCAGCAGTGTATGAGGGTTCTGATTTTTCCATATCCTTGACAACACTTGTTACGGTCTATATTTTTATCACAGTCACATGTTAGAGGGTGTGAAGCAGTATTTCATCATGGTTTCGATTTGCATCTCCCTGATGGCTAATGGTGTCAAACATCTTTTCGTGTGCTCATGGGCTATTTGTCTATCTTTGGAGACATGTCTGTTCAGATCCTTTGCCCATTCTTTAATGTGATCATTTGTAGTTTTTTGAATTGTAGGAGCTCTTTACATTTCTAGCTGTAAGTTTCTTACCCATATAGAAGTTGCAAATATTTTCTCTCCTTCCAAAGGACTTTTAGCACACACAGAATAAGAGCCAGATCCCTCACTAGGGCTGAGAAACCAGCCTGATCCGCCCTCCCTTCTCTGCATTTTACTCCCTACTCTCTGACCACACTGCATGTTGGTCCTTAACTCTGTCAGGTTTGACCCAGCCTCAGGGCTTTTGCAAGTGCTTGTTCCCTTCGCCTAGACATTCTTCTAGAAATCTCTGAGTGGCTCACGCTAAGATTCTGTTCAGCTATCAACTTCTCAGAGTGGTTGTCCCAGTCCATTTTTACCCACAATATGGCTTTCCTCCCTATCATTCTCTACCTCTTACTCTGCTTTATTTTTTCTTAGTAACACTTACTATGTATAACCTGATTATTCACTGATAATATCTCCCAGTTAGAATCTCAGTTCATTGAGGAACAGGAATGTTGTCTGTCTCGTACGTTACTAGACCTTAAATGTTCAAACAGTACCAGGCACATTGTAGCTCAATAAATATCTGCTAAATTAACCACACCTACTAACTAGTCATTGAATATTAAGAGCCAAACACTCCATGAAAGCACTTCAAATAAAATATCTTATTTAATTTCCACAACAACTCCATGCTGTGAGGTAGATATTATTACTTCACTTTTCTAACGGATGAGAGAGTCTAAATAAATCATCTATGGCCCTACCAGTAGGAAGTGGCACAGTCCAAGCTCTGAACTACGAGGCTATACCATGCCAGTCCCCACTACTGCCTTCAGCAAGTCACTTCCCCATCTTTGAGCCTCGGTTTCCTCATCGATGACATGGGAGAAACCTCCTACCTTACAGAATTACTGAAAGATTGGCCAAGTGGGATCACATAAGGCACGGAGAACAGTGCCCGGCACATCATGAGTGTTCCATAAGTGTGAGCTGCTGTGAAGATAGATGATGATGAAGATCAATGATGAGATGACTTTAGTGCTGTGAAATCAATCCTTTGAAATCAAATAAAGCTATATCATTGTTAGTTAAGTTGTTCTAACACATTTTTGTGTACAAACTGATTTCTTTTACAGGGGGGTACTCCCCCCAAAAAATGGAATTATTATTATTTTTTTTAGGGCAGGCCCCTTATAGTACAGGCTTCCCCCACCAGATGAGTGTTTTAGGAACCCAACAGCATCAGTGTACAAAGTAAGCACTGTTGTGAGAGGCTGCATTCAGCTTCGGTGAATTTTTTGTGGAGACTCTTCCAACGTGTCTGCCCATTTCATGATGTGTGATTTACGAGCACACCTGCCCACAATGCCCTGGGTGTTCACCAGTTTTTGACCAAAACCAACATGACCCTCACGCCCCACCCTCCCTATTCACCTGATCTCACCCCCAAGAGACTTTTTTTTTTGTTTCCCTGGATGAAAAAAGTCTTCAAAGGGGAACAGTTTGCCAATATGGAAGAGGTGAAACAAAAAACGGCAGAAGCACTACAAGGCACCAAAATTGATGGGTTCAAAAACTGTTTTGAGCAGTGGAAAAAGTATCTAAACGGGTGTATTATATCAAATGGAGGATACTCTGATGGTGACTGAAATTTAAACACATAAGAATAAATACACAATTTTTTATAAATAAATTCCAGGTGTTTTGGGGTTCCCCCTTGTAGACCAAATAATTTGTTTTAGATCAATCTGTTGTGGCCACTTGAAGGTTTCAAAGTTTCATCAGATGGGGTATGAGAGATTTCCTGACAAAGGGAAAGGGATGCTCAGATAACACTGTAGACTTTCCGAGGCCTCAACAAGAGCATCTTGTTAGACATCTCCATGAAAATGGGATTTCAGTGGCCTGTTAGAGATAGTGATCTTGGTCTAGTTCAGGACAGCTGTTCTTATGGGGCAATGCCATATTTGCACATTCCTGCCCAGTCAGCCACACAAGCAAAAGTAGCTGAACATGGCAGAAGCCCCTCCCCTCTCACAGCTCCCCCAGGAAATGACTATATATCACATTTGCTAAAAACGAGGTTGATAGTTCATATTCACGTGCTATCACACTGTGGAACACCTGGAGAATGGGAATCAACATCAACTCACCAGTATGGGTCTGCCTGTGAGTCTCCAGGGCATCCTCTTTCGAAAACTGGGCACCACACTGATCACAGACGAAGGCTTTGGCACCCGCTGAAAGAAAGAAAGAGGCAGTCACCACTAGAGCAACTGTCCATTGGGAATCCTAGGCCGAAAATGTGAGGGTGAACACTAGGGGAGGGAGCTGGACACCTGGACACCCGAGTGAGGGATAATCCATAACCCTAGTGGTCAGCTCAGACCCTCTTCCAAGAGGTGACCACCCACCCGACTGAGTTCCAAATGCCCTCATCCGGGGCTCTCTCAGAGAGAAGAAGAAACAAACAGAATGACCAAGATAAACAGGAACGGGGTCCAGGGGAGTTGTTCCAAGAAGAAGGAGAATCTGAAGGGCTAGCTCCAGGTGAGGGATGGGTGGGAGTAAAATACGCCAAGGAAGGGAAGTGTGCCTGTGGGCTGAACTGTACTTTATGGGAATATGAAAGTTGCGAACGTACCTCTCCCTGGACGTCCAAAGGGACCTCTGGTGTAGCATGTCCCAAACCAAGCTATTGCCCACTGCCACCTGCTCCTAACCATTTAAAAACCCCTGGATGACCCTCCCCCCCACCCCAGTGCCTTGAGAATAAACTCCAAACTCCTTACCTTGACCCACAAAGCACTTCTTGGTGTGCTTACCTTCCCTGTGTCACCCCTCACCCCACTTCCCTGCATCATCTCACACCCCACTCCCACTCCTTTCGCTCCAGTCATACTAGACTACATGGGCATCCTAGAGGAGCCATGTCCCTCCTCATGGCTCGGCACAATTCTTAGGCCTGTCCTCTGCCTCTGACATTCCTCTCCCCTCCCTGACCACTCTGGTGTAGCCAAAGCTCCTATTCATCATTGATCCACCAGCTTTGATGCCTGTGCCCCCAAGCCTGGGTGAGGAGACCCTTTTCTGTGCTTCCACAGCAAGCTGCATGTTCCAACCCTTGGGCCTTGCCATACCCCATCTAAATGCCTGTGGCTCTGTCTCTCTCCCCTCATACCGTGAGCTCCCTGATGGGGGGATCATGTCATCTTGTACACAGCTGCATCTGCCTGACACGCAGTGGGAACCGATGACTATACATATTTGTGGAATCAACAAAATTAATTCAGGGCAACTCAATGTAATACACTTTGTTGGCACCATGATTTACAAGGCTCCAAATAACAATGGCACCATGTGAAGATGAAACAGTACTTTTTACACTGGCTAACAGTCTTTGGGGCTCTAATAGTTTCCCTGGTCCGGGGTCACCTGTTGTAAGCCTTGGCATTTTTCCTTCAAAATGCCTACTAGACATATCTCTTCCTCTGCATTTTGATAATCACTGCCCAATCCCAGCCCTTGTCGTATCACACCCAGAACACTGTAAGACTCAAGGATGGTTTCTACACCACCAGCTACCCCTGATCTACGCAACAGAGGTAGGTTCCTTGAAGACCACTTGATTCCTCACCCACACTTCCTTCCTTCTTTTTTTGGCCAGGTTCTCACTCTGCTGCCCAGGCAAGTGTGCAGTGGCATGATCACAGCCTACCACAGCCTCGATCTCCTGGGCTCAGGCGATCCTCTTGCCTCAACCTCCCGAGTAACTGAGATTACAGGTGTGCACAACCATGCCCAGCTAATTTTTTTGATATTTTGTAGTGATGAGGTTTTGCAAAGTTACCAAGGCTGATCTCAAACTCCTGGGCTCAAGTGATCCTCCTGCCTCAGCCACCCCAAAAGTGCTAGGATTACAGGTATGAGCCACCAGGCCTGGCCTCACACTTCCTTACTCAAGAAGATACAATGGCTCACAATTTGTACCAATTCTAAACCCATCCACTTGGTTTCAAAGCCTTGCATAGCTTGTCCAAGTTAGCTGCCCAACTCTAGGTTGGTTGTCCTCACTGGCCCTCTCTGGGCACCACTCAAGCCTCCCTGAGTCTCTGTACTTGAGCAATGTCAAGTCTAGTTTCTGCATCTACTCCAGTCCCATTTCCTTTTCAAAACCAGAGTTCATGGACGCCAGGCTCTTCAACCCCTCGGTGCACTCCCCTTTCCAATCCACCACTGCATTCAGTTCAACTGGTCATAGGATTTTCTTAAGTATGTCTATGCTTTGGTTTTGTATCAGAACCTCATAAGGGCCAGAACCACTTCTTAAACATATATGCAGCCCACAGTGCTGCTTTCAAATCACCTCAGATTTATTATATATCAGGCATGATGCTATATGCTTAATATATACCATTTCATTCCTCCTAACAACCACCATTTATGGTATTGCTATTATCACCCCCATTTAACAGATGAGGAAACTCAAGCTCAGAAAGGTTAAGTACTTTGCCTAATGTCACACAGTGAAATAGTAAAGGTGAATCCAAACCCGAGCAGCCTGACTTTAGAGCCTTCGCTCTTTGTTTTGCACTTTATTTTATTTTGAGTTGGAGTCTCACTCTGTTGCCTAGTTTGGAGTGCAGTAGCATGCTCAAGGCCACCGCAGCCTCGATCTGCTGGACTCAGGTGATCCTTCTACCTCAGCCTTCCAAGTAGCTGGAACTACAGGTATGAGCCACCACACCCGGCTATATTTTACTTGTATTTTAGAGCCATGGGGTACATGTGAGGATTTGCTGCATAAGTAACTTGTGTGCAGGTGAGGTTTGAGCTTCTATGAGCTCTCTGCCCCCAGTAGTGTACATGGTACCCAATGGGTGGTTGTGTCCCCCTTATCCCTTTCCCCAGCAGCCATGCCCAGCATCAGTTGTTCCTGCCTTTGTGCTTGCATGCTCAATGTTTAGGGCCCCCTTATTAGTGAGAATATACAGTATTCAGTTTTTTGTTTCTGTGATAGTTCACTTAGAATGATGGTTGCCAGCTGCATCCATGTTGCTGCAAAGGACATGATTTTGTTCTCTGTGGCTGCATAGTATTCCATTATGTATATGTACCACATTTTCTTTATCCAGTCTACTATCAATGGACATTTGGGTTGGTTCCATGTTTTTGCCATTGCAAATAGCGTTGCAGTGAACATGCTTGTACAGGTGTCTTTCTGGTAGAGTGATTTATGTTCTTCTGGGTATTTTCCCAGAAGTGGGATTGCCGGATTATATGGAAGCTCAATTTTCTGTTCTTTGAGGAAATGCCACACTGCTTTCCACAGAGGTTGAACTAGCTTACATCCCCACTAACAGTGTAGAAATGTTCCATCTTCTCCACAGCCTTATCAGTACCTATTGTTTTTTGACTTTTTAACGATAGACATCCTGACCCGTGTAAGGTGGTATCTCACTGTAGTTTTGACTTGCATTTCTCTGTTGATTAGTGAAGCTGAGCATCTTTCCATATGTCTGTCAGCAGCTTGGATGCCTTCCTTTGAGAAGTGTCTATTCATGTCCTTTGCCCACTTTGTAATTGGGATGTTTGTTTTCTTCCTGTCGATTCATTGCAGTTCCTTGCACAGACCCTTCACTCTTAATGCCTGTGCCCCGCCAGCTTCAGCTTTCTCATTCAGGCCTGCTGTGCTTGGAGGAACTGTCTGCATCTCCAGGGTAGAAGGATGCAAGGTGGTCTTGGCTGCCACCTCTGTGAACACACATTGTGACGGCTCTGCCATCATTGGGGTTCCATCTGCAAAGATGCATCATAGATAAGACTCATCGTGGGTGGGGTCTGGGCTCCCTCCTCTCAATTCAAAAAATGAAAATTCAATTTACCCATCATAAACATCAGGGCTTTGTGTAAAACTGTATTTGGAAAAATGGATCCACTGTTTTTTCAAAAGTTTGAAAGTCTCTGCCTTGGAATATTAGCATACACTTAACTCAAAGGAATATAACTCAAAATACAAGCTGTACCAGTATCAACTTAAATTAAATACCAACGAACAGTTCTTGCTGGTGAAGGGTATGAGGACCTAGAATGTGAGGTACTTTGAGGGCACTGACTTCGTCTATCTCGTTGACACCTATAGTCTCGCTGATGAGCAGGATATACTCTGGTAGATGCTCCAAAAATATGAATCAACGGACTGAATAAATGAGTGACAAAGTACCCAGGGAGGACATGAAATCACTTTTCCTAAAGAGCTTTAAAAATAAATATTGTCATTTGCCTTAGGTAGCTGGGGTTGAATTTCACCTGGAGGCAGGGAGACTCCCATGGCGACCTCTGGGTGTCCCTTCAAGCTGCAGGGTGTCCGCAAGCCAAGCACCTGGTACATGGCTTACAGAGCTTTGAAGACAGAGCCAAGAAAATTTCTATCCCCAATGATGGCAGATCTGTCACAATGTGTGTTCACAGAGGTGGCAGCCAAGACCACCATGCATCCCTCTACCCTGGAGATGCAGACGGTTCCTCCAAGCACAGCGGGCCTGAATGGAAAGCTGGGGCTGGATGAAGCCTCAGCTCCCGTACAATTAGAAACTCCCCCCACCAGACCCAAATCATTATCCATCAGTGATTTTCTGTGGATCTGTAAGGGATCTGATTTTAATTGTATTTCTTTCTTTGGTTCTATCCACTCTCACGGCTCCCTAAAGGAGAAGTGGGGGCAGAGGCTGGAGGAGGGAAGCACAGGCTGGGGAGGGGAGGGGAAGGAAGGGGAGGGGAGGGCACCCTGTAGGTTCGCCATCACTCTGGAGCTCTGCAATCAGCGAGGAGCCCAACATACCACAGGCTTCCAAGGGATGTGGTACAGAGGGTTCTTAGAAAACAGCCAGCACTGTGGGCTGTAGTAGCTTCTCGCTTTAATGACTGAGATGCAGAGAGAAAGGAAGGCGGGCAGGTAGGAAATAAAGGGCCGGATGTGTGCCATCAGACAAGTGCAGATGGAGATAAAAACAGATGAGCACACACGACCGAGTCAAGGCTGCTGGCTCGGCCCAAGCCTGACCACATCTGCCTGCCTTCAAAGTCCAGCCGCTCCACCCCCACCTTGCTGAAGTCACGACACTGAGCGGAGTGTGTGAAAGCCCCCTGTAAGCAGCAACTCTGGGGCAGACTCCTCATCACATGCGGATACCACCGACCTCGGCTCCCGCTGCTGGTCCCCACTCATGATGCCCCAGTGCCCCTCCCACCCCCATCCTGAGAGACTCTGACTCCCCACAACTCTCCAGGGTGAGCCTAAGAGCAAAGCCAGGCAGTTCCACAGACACACGTGCCGAGCAGAGTGAGACAGACAAAGTCCTCTCTCTCTCTCGAGGAGGTTTGTGCCTTTAAATTGTGTCTGTAATGGCTGGCTCAGAGGCAGAAATATTTGGCAGCCCTGAAATTAAAAGTGATAAATTTCCTCGCCAAGCTTTGATCGATAATAGAGGTCTCATCTGTTAATCAATAAGACAGTCTCTGCCTGTTTACTGTGCATATGTTGTTCGCTGCTGCCTTCAGTATGATGTCAGGTTTGCATTCAAAGCAACTCAAGTGTGTATAAACCACATGGCTATTCCCAAAATGCATTACGGTGACATCATGCAGCCTCTAATACATTTATAAAGCATCAAGGGAGGGAGGAGGGGGAGGAAGGAGTCATGCCAGCTGAACACAACGGGTGCATATGGACCTGGCAGCAGCACTTAACCCCACAAAATTTCCTGGGGCTCCTCCGGGAGCGGGGAGGACTTTAGGGACACAACTCAGGGATGACCATGACTCGCCATATCCTTCCTACCTATGGGGGCTGGATTTTGGACATCCATGAAGTATATGCCAAGAGGCAGATTACAGTAAGTCAATGAAAGAGACAATCCCTGCCCTCAGAGAGGCTGCATTCAAGTGGGGAGGGCAGGTTTTATTTATAAATATATATATATGTATTTTTATCTCTGGCTTTTCTTTTCTTTTTTTTTCTACTTTATTTCAAAAGCTTTAGGGAGTGCAGATAGTTTTTGACCTGGGTTTTAAGTGCACCCACCACTCCCACCTATGCACACTGTACCCAAAAGGTAATTTTTCATCCTTCTACCTCCCTTCCCTCTCCCCCCTAAGAGCAAGTAACTATAAAATAGACCAGGTGGTAATGAGTGATAAAAAGATAGAGAGCATCAGAAGCTGCTCTTGTACATAGGGAAGTCGGGGAAACTTTTCTGATGAGCTGATGTCTGCGTCTCCACTAAAGAAGGCAAGGCAGTAAGAAGCGTGGACGTGGTGTGGGAACACCCACTGCCGGCTAAGGAAGAGCAAGGAAGCCAGCTGCGTGGAATAAAGTCGGGGAGGGAAGAGTGGGAGACAGGGGCCAGTAAGGGATAGATTGCAGGGAAAGCAATTAAATAGCAGAGGGAGAATGGCAGAAGACCAAGGGGCTAGACCTTGGCCATCCACAGCAATCACAGACCCGAGTGAACCAAGGAAACAGGACAGCCAGACCTAGAGTCAAGGGAACTGAATCCCAAGCCTGACCTGGTCACTCACTGCTGGGGACACCACACAAGTCATCACACCTCGACAAACCTGTTTCCCAAACTGTAGAATGGAAATGACCATATCTGTCTGCCTCACTGAGGCTGCTGGGAGGACCAAAGGAGATAATGGACCTTAATGAATACAGAACTCCTTGTTAATCACAAAGCACTCTGCAGATACGAGAGATCATTGATGCTATTTATACCTCGGGAGGCAGTGGAGTGTGGTTAAGAGCTCAAAATTCGGGGCAGACAGATCAGAGTTCAAATCCCAGCTGAGCTAGTCACCAGCCATGATCCTCAGCGTGTTACCTAATCTCAGTGAGCCTGTCACCTCATCTATAAGATGGGAACAGCATGAGGAAGTCCCTCAGAGCATCGTGATAAGGTGGGTGAAATGCTCCTCCCCATTGCTGGTGGGTAGATATGCAGAACCTGTAACTAGTAGCCAGGATTCCTTTCAAGGAAGAACCCCCTTTGTGCAATTAAAGTATGATTGATTTTATTGGAGTTGGATGTACAGCTATGTGGGGGGCATTTATCTTGTGTAAAGTGAGTCTCACATCTGTAAAGACATATTTCACAAGCACGCACATACACAGGCACACACTCACACACATACACATACACGCACACACCTCTTGTCCCTCTAATTTAAAGGAGAATGGTTGTTTTGTTGAGGGAGCAGAAAAATCTGTTGTAGAACCAATGTGTCAGTATCAGCAGCTGTGCACAAACCCGGCTCTTACATCGTCCCCAGGAGCTGAATTCAACCATCCTGTATGTCCGGGCTCTCTGCTTTCTTCACCAGCTGACTGTAAGTTCTGTGAGAGCAGGCTCGCACCTGTCTCGTGTTCTGCTGTATCCCTGACACTCTGCACTGTGCCTGGCATGCAATCTGTGCCCACTAGGTGCTTGTCAAACAAAGAAAGTCTCAGTCAGGTGGGTAGATACAAAGGCCTGGCCTGGGAAGGGGGCAGTGACCGTTCGGGGCACTGCCAGTCTGTCCCCTAGGGGGTGGCAGAGTCCTTATTCTACACACTCCCTGGCTCTCTACTGCCCCTTTTTTAAAACTCAAGGGCATGGTCTCTGGCTGGAATTTAGGCAGTTCAGTGAAAAAGGAAAGCCTAGGAAGTGAGTTTGTGGGCTTCCTCCAGAGCAAAACCTCCCTCTCACCAGCCCATCCTGTGCCCACCCCAGCCACCCAGGGCTCTCACCATAGCAGCAAACAAACAACCCCTCCCTGCAGTTAACTCAGTGGGCCCTCTTCTCTCAGGCAGGTCCTCCAGTCAGGTAGTGATCTGAGTGACCCTCCCTTCCCCACCCCCACCCCTGAGTTTATCTGAGATTCTACTTACCCAATTGTTAAAGAGACAGACAGACATCCTTGCCCC
Source organism: Tarsius wallacei (assembly GCA_963574415.1). Classification (NCBI taxonomy): domain Eukaryota; kingdom Metazoa; phylum Chordata; class Mammalia; order Primates; family Tarsiidae; genus Tarsius; species Tarsius wallacei. Next base: position 6,411 of record CAUYQG010201424.1, on the reverse strand, counting down.
TGCCAGACTCCCAGGGGCCCTGCAGACCAGGGTGTTCTCAGCACTACACCAGGAAGGGCAGGAGCCACCTGACCATTTGGGGTTTTCCAGACTCCTGCTTTTCTCCCCTTCCCCCCATCTTCCCGACACCTCCAGAAGGTTGGGCAGGGACTAGAGGAAGGAGAAGGGTTCAAAGCAGGTTAAGGTTGGGTGGAAAGAGAGGACACAGATGCCAGAACCTGGACTGAGGCCCCCGTGTGTGTGCCTCCTCTCTCTGTGCCAGGGTTCACCCCAACTGGCAGGAATTAAAGGAGAGACAGGCCAGGAGAGCACTTTCAAAAACAGAAAGCAGCTTCTAAATGCCCGGGATCCCAGTGACAACGGAAATGAAACCCAGTAGAAGCCCAGCAAGCTCCCCGCTACTACCCTGACTCCCCACCCCTCACCTCTGGCCTCTTCCCTCTTGACAAAGTAGAGAGCCGCCCCCATGACTTGCCTTCCTAACCAGAAATGGGGCACACAGGGGTGGGGGTGGGGGTCCCAAGCATCTAGGAAGGGAGAAGCAGAGGCCGAAAGCAATCAGATGTGGGGTGGCATCTCCCTGAAGGATATAAGGCAGAAACCAATGAGAAGAAAAGAAATCCAAAATCCCTCCCTCTCCAAAATCTCTCCCACCCCCATGCTAATAAGAAGGACAAAAAAAGGAACCACTGAAAAAATACCTAATGTTTGCCAGCATCTAATGTTGAGTGGTGTGTCCTTTTTTTTAATTCCTTGAGATTTTAAAATAAACATCTTGAATGTTCTGATGAGATATGCACGCCTGCTTACATAAGGAAGTACAGAGTGTACCAAAACAGCAGACCCAAAAAAAGCATAAGCTGTCAGAACAATGAGTACAGACGCAGGGCACTTTACAACAGGCCACGGTGTACAGTTTTATTTACAGTACCTCTTATCAGACGGAGAACAGTACACTGGCTGCCAATTCCAAAGGCCGGCACTGCATGTTCTTTCCCTCAAGGAGCTGTGTACTCCCCGAGAGGAGCTTGAAGGCACGCTCGCTCACTCACTCTCGCTCTCTCTCTCTCTCCTTTATCAACAAAACAAAAAAGTGATACAGAACCAGAGTTTCTGTAAGGCACACAGACTCGAGAAGGAGGGAAGAGTGAAAGCAGGTGGGCAGTTGCTGGCAGCATGGAAAATAACCAGCCCTATGGGCTGGCTCAGGACATGCTTCGAAGATAGTGGTGGTGGACAGCATCGTGGGGAAAGACCCTCAGAGCCCAGCCCCGCTACAGGATGTGAGGGTGAATGAACAAATGATGCAGGGCCCCAGGCCAAAGGGAGGGCTGAGAAAGCCACCCGGAAAGTCCCCCAGGCTGAGCAATAAGAGATATGGGAGTCCTCTGGGATTGACGCATAGTAGGTTTTCAGAACTCTGGAAGTCAGTTTTTCACCAAGGATCGGGGAAATGGCTAACACCTCACGTTTGGCTAAGTAGGCACCCTGTAGGAGACGAGACATCTCTATGTCTGGGAGAATATTTCTTATCCTACCCAATAAATGTCCTACCACAGGGAAACTCCCTGGTGTCCTGGTGTCCTTGTCTCTGACTGGGATCCAGTAGTTCCATTCTGGAATCCCACAGAAAACACACAGGTCTACCTTGTGCTCCAGCCCTGCAACTCAATTCTCAGTCAGAGAGGTTTGGAAAGCTCCCTTGTTACCACTTTTAGCACCAGCAGGTAATCCAATAGGCTCAGAAACACTGTCCACAACCAGAAAAAACACACATATACTCAATATAAAGCTGCACAGTAAAGTAGTTAAGAGCATGCTTTCTGGAATCAAACAAACCCGGGTTCAAGTCCCAGTTCTATCATTTCTAGCTACCACCCTGGACAAGTGAATTCTCTTTTCAGTGCCAATTTCTTCACCTAGAAAAATAGATTCAGAGTGTTTGTGTCACAGGGTTGCATTAAGTGATGATCATTTAAATAATATATGTAAAGTCTTTAATACTATGCCTGACATATAGTAACAGCTCAATAAATGCTAGTTGTCATTAACATCAACGTCTTCATTATTGCCATTATTTTTTCCTCCAATGTCAATGTATGAGACACACATACATCAAATGCATGCAAAAGACATATTGCACCATTTAAAACATTCTTACCACCCTCTAGCCAACACACAAAGAGAAAAAGAAGGAAGAAAAAAATATCTACCCTGGGCAAGTCTTCACATAGCAGACTCTTTCCAGGGAGTGGAAGAGAAAGAAAGGCAGATGATACTAATCATTGTGCACCTCCACCCCTGAGAAACCCTTATACAAACCAACAACGTACAAGTAACAACAGGGTCAGATCACTTTTCCCCAGGAGGAGATCAAGAAAATGGCACCCCTACAGTCAGCTCCCATCCTCACTCTTGGCCAATTTTTAACGGCATTATCACCCTCCCGCTGCTTACTCAGAGGGTAACCAAGGAGAGCAAACTGTTAAGGTGAATTATTTTAAATAAAATGCAAGCAAATTTTTTTATGTAAGTAGGATAGTACATTTACTGCAGAGTTTTTAAAAGCATACATAACTTCCTGAAGTGTAAGCGTGCTGATCTGGGGGTTCCCCTCACCACTGCTTCTAACTTTGCTTTCCCTGGCGACTTCCATGATTGGGCAATCAAGGAATGGCGGTAATCAGTATAAGGGAACAAAACTCTCTCTTCCTATAGGAATGCCAGCCCCTGCTGTCATGGACCAGACTTCCCTAAAGACATGCCTTGCCAGCTGGGAGATCTCCTGAGGTTCATGGTCAGGCCTCTCCAAATGAACAGCTCACAGCCAGACATGGCTTTGGGGGTCTTCCATTCGTTGGTGGTATAATCCCAGCATCAACATTTTAGCCTCATTTTCCTCCTTAAAATGGGGTTATTCATCCTCATATGATAATTTAAACAAGAACCTACATAAAGTGCCTGGCACACAGTAGGTGGCTCGAGTTGTAGTCATTATTATGATTATAAAATAACTTCAATTCATCAAGTTGATGGGCTCCAGGAGCCCAGCCTCTGGGCAGAGTCTCCAGGAACTCTAGCCCAACATATTTCTAGCCCCATAGCTCCTGGGAGAAGGCCCAACTGCGATGAGTAAATGGCCTGGATAGGTGAGACACCACACCCTCCAGGCTCTTGTATGCATGATATCCTGCTATTTGGGATGGGAGTCAGTGCCACCCTTAGCTGAGGCAGGGTAGGGAGCTGGTTCAAGAGGGGTTCTGCTGGCCAGAGCCTCCCCAATTTCCCCAAGTACCCAGAGAAATTGACTCAGGGTCCCGACTGTCTCCAGTCAAGCTGTGTGAGCCTTGGTGAATCCTTTCATGTCTCTATCTGTAAATGGCAAGGTTTAAACTGGGACATCTCTAAAGGAGAAAAGATGAGAATCACGTGAGAAGAAGGTAGAAGCTCATGGCAAAGAAAGTCAAATGTGACCATAAGAGGGAGGTCAAATGCTTACAACCTTTGGCAGAGAGAAGGCGCTGGTGAGAAAGACCTGGGGCTGGGTTCCCCGGTTCAGCCAGCAGAATCTTTCTCCAGAGAAATACTTTGCTCTGTCAGTCAGGCAAAATGGAACAGAGAGTCCAGACACCAGGAGAATCATTAGCCAGAGTCAGACTGAGCCAATGAGGCTGTGCCAGAGGCTGATCCCTGAGTTCCTGGGAATACCTGGGCTTCCAGGTGTCCATAGGTTTGTTTTTAGGAGAGATGGCATTGCAATCTTGGCATTTGTAGGAGACCAGGTTTTAAAGCCAGAGAAATAAGAATGAGGACTTCGTTGTGTTTTTTTGGTTTTTTTTTTAAAGAATGAGAATTTCTGCCATGATTTTATGGGACGTCTCCTCAAGCCCTGGATACTGATCATCATCTTCCTCTCAAGTCCCTGCTTGGGGCTTCTCAGGCGAGAAGTTCAGAATGAAAAGAGAACGTTCACCAGCACTGAGTAGCCCCGCAGCTCGAGTTGTTACCTGTGCCTTCAGTCTCCTCCTCTCATCCTCCATTACCCTGCTCCCTTCTTCTGACAGGCCTGCACCCTCAATCTGGTGGGGGATACAGGTGCACACATGTACCCCTCCTCGCAGGCCAAGATCCACAATACTGCCTGGACAATGGTAAAAACAAAACTAAGACTCCTCCAGGGCGGTGTCCAGGACCAAAGCCCTGGCTACCCCACATATTTCAAGCTGGTGTCCGCCACTGCCCTGTTTTCCCAACAACTCCTGACATGCCCCCTTCAATTAAATTTTCACTTGCGGTATTTTCAGAGGTAAGAGAATACAGCTTTCCTTCGTCTTGACAGCACTGTGGTCCTTCCTTCCTTTCTCCAGCCTGGCTCCTTCCTCCCTTATTTCTCACTGGCTGATGAATACGCTGAGTCCTCTCACAATGTCTAGCTCACTTTAGGACTCTATATTGATAATTCCTTCATTTCCCATCTTACCAGAATCCCCTGTTCTCTCCCTACTTAACATCTCTCTCCAATGCCACTTGCAACTGGCTTTGTGGGGTGTGTGTATGTATTTTGTGTTTGTGTGTTTTAAAGCTAAAATACCCTTAGGTCATCATACCCCCACAAATTGCAAGACACAAAGCCTTCCAGGAGGCTCCAGATGCTATCACAAGTGTGACAACTGTTGTACTCTTCAAGGAGCCAGTCTGAAGCGCTCTGCCTGCAAGTAACTGCTGACTATTCCCTTGGCTATGAGTCGTACAAGCCCTGCAGACGAAAAGCATCCCTTCTTCTGGAAACTTCACCAGGAAGCAGTGCCACAGCCCTTCCAGACATCCAGGCCAGGCTGCAGGGGAAAGGCAGGGTTCAGTCTGCACAGAAGTCTCATCACCTAAGCCGGGCCTTTGGTACATTCTCATTACAGACAGCTTAGCGGGGAAGAACCTGGGCTTTGATGTCGAGAGATCGGAGATTTCAGCTCAGCTACCCACCAGCTACATCAGGAACATGAGCAGCTTAACCTCTCTGAGCCTTGGTTTCCTCACCCATTAAAGGGACGATGACACATACCTCCTCTCCTAAGAGGAGGACTTCCAAGTTGCACAACCGCGGGGACGCCACTCACCCAGAAATGGGGACACAAGGTTGTTGGGAGGTTTAACGAGATGACACACGTGAAGGTGCCCAGCACAGAAAACAGAACTCAACAGCTGCACGATAACAATACTTTCTCTCCCTCCCTTCCAAGGATCCTGGGGGTCCTGCCAGGGCTGCCCCACAATGAGGAGCCATAATGCAGCTGCTGCAGTGTTGACAGTAATCGCAATAAAAATATTAAGAGCATGCATCGCTCACTTATTATGACATGAGCACTATGCTAACTTCTGTAAGTACAATATACCATTTAATTTTCCCAACAACTCTAAGATCATCCCTCGTTTTTTTAGATGTGAAAACTGAAGTTTCAAAAGCTCAGTCCACTTGCCCAAGTTCACATAGCTAGTAAGTGTCAGAGGGGAAAAACCTCAGTCAGAGCGGAAGATAGGAAGCCCACCTAACCAGAAAAGGTCTTTGATAGTAAAAGAGGTTAAAGAGTTAGAAGTTCGTATTAAGGGGAACGGAAAAATGTCTCAAAGGCAGTGCGCTCATGTCCTCTGCTATTCCCCACACTCTGTCTTGCCCCTTGAAACCAGGAGATCTGCCCCAGAGGCTCAGCCTCAATTCAATTCATGCCCTGTCCTCTGAGCACTTTCTCCCTTAAGAATCACCCTTGGAGGCCGAGGTGAGAGGATTGCCCGAGCCTGTGGGTTCAAGACCAGCCTGGGCAACATGGTGAGACCTCGTCTCTACAATAAATCACAAAATTATCCAGGCACGGTAGCGCGCGTCTATAGTTCCAGCTACTTGGAAGGCTAAGGTGGAAGGATCGCCTGAGCCCAGCAAGTCAACACTGGGGTGGCCATGAACGTGCCACTGCATTCCATCCTGGGCAACAGAGTGAGACTCCAACTCAAAAAACAAACAAACAAACAAGAATCACCCTCACCAGGTGTGGTGGCACATGCCTATAATCCCAGCATTTTGGGAGATCAAGATGAGAAGATGGCTTGAGCCCAGGAATTCAAGACCAGCTTGGGCAACATAGCAAGACCTCACCCCTTAAAAAAAAAAAAAAAAAATCAAAAAATTAGCTGGGCATGGTGGCATGCACCTGTAGTCCCAGCTTATAAGGAGGCTGAGGAAGTGGGAGGACAACCGAGAGATTAGCCTCACTAGAAATCTTCTGCCTCTCCATCACGTCACGGAAAATATCATCAGTGACATCCTGGCCAAAACCAAACCAACAGATACTTACAGTCCTTTTCCTATTTTGTCTTCATTTTTAGAAAGCTAAATTCTTCTTTAATATCACATTCTCTTAG